>JANUYF010000007.1:22562941-22675441 GCA_026167975.1 Phrynosoma blainvillii | reverse complement strand
GGATGAAGCAAAGGAAAACAATGTAAAAGAACTTACAAAATTCCAGCAGGCATAACTGTGTTCACACTAAAGGCTGAGTGGATGAGAGAATAGAGATGTGTCAGTGCTTCCAGGACAGATTATGCTCTTGCTTTTCACCAGGGGATGGTTCCTTTTTAAAAATAAGAGTTAAAGTACAGTACTATCATTGACCCATGGATAAGTCAACTCTGTTTTTTGGGGGTCAATATTTTGACTAAAATTTCTAGACTTATACATGAGTATATATAGTATACACTATAAAAAGTAGAAGATCTACTTAAATAAGAAATGTACTTCAAAACAAGCATCCAGAGTTGTGGTCATTACTTGTCCTGTCTGACCAGAGTGGATGGCAAAGTTGCAAAGTAAGGGTTATCCTTGCGTTGTTTCTCCAGTTCTAGAATACCGCTTCTTCTGGGAGATTGCTAGAGTGGTTTAGTTTTACAGAAACAAGTCTAAATGAATCTTGGGCTATTGTATTTCCCACTTTCCCTTTCCCCTCTTCTAATATTTGAGACCCAGCATGCTGTAGTGGTTTGAGAATTGGACTATGACTCTGGAGATCAGTGTTTGATTCTCCCCTCAAGTGTTAAAACCCATTGGATGACTTTGGGCAAGTCACACTCTTTCAGTCTCGGAGAATGGCAGTGTAACTCCCCTCTGAAGAAACCTGCCAAGAAGACCTTATGAGAGGTTTGTCTTAAAGTCTCTAAAAGTCAAAAATGACTTGGAGGCACATGACAGCAACAACAACATTTGAGCGAAAGAGTTAATCTTATCTTTTTGATTAACCAGTGCTCAGCATGATGTTCAAACCCCACACTGTGATTACACATTTAAACTGGTCTGTTTTAACTAACAGTGGTTAATATTAAGTAAGAGTAACTGATTAAGATTACAATTAAGATTAGTTTTCAACATATCTTAAAAACATACTTCTCTTCTACAAGTCTGTGTTGATTAGTACAACTGAACATCTATTTCTTGGATCACATAAAAAGGAATGTTATTTTTTTAAAAAATTTTTTTTGTAAATGTATGTTTTATTTTAGTCATGTACAGTAGTCCTCCAATTATTCAGCAGGTTAGGGACCAGATCACTTTCAAAAAGCAGAAATAGTTGAAATGCAGAACCCATATTACTGCATATTATATTTTATATTAGTATGTAAGCACAAATATAAGTATGAATACCTCTACGGTGCTGTGTGATGAGCGTATGATGACACCATAAATGACTTCTACAGTATGTAGTACAGGGGTAGGCAACCTTTCCCCTTTAAGGGCTGAGGGACTTCAGCTCCCAGAATACCAGGAGCTATTGGCCCACATGGGACTATTGGCCAACATGGCTGAGGTTTCTGGGAGCTGAAGTCCCTCGGCCCTTAAAGGGGAAAGGTTGCCTACCCCTGATGTAGTACATAAACTCAATGAGACTGTGAAGCTTATCACATTTAATTTTAAAACCGGCTTACCTGATCTGGTTTAAAATTTAAAGCAGGAAGCATCCTGATATTATCAGAAGGATTTAGCTGCCAAAATCGCCACCCAGGTCCATCCCTGCTCCCAGGGGCACTCAGCGTGCCTCTTTTCAAAGCCTTAAGAAAATGGCTGCCGGAGTGCCCCTGGGAGTGAGGATGGACCCGGGATGGACCTGGGTGGTGATTTCGGTAGCTAAATCCTTCCGATAATATCAGGATGCCTCCTGCTTTAAAATTTAAACCAGATCAGGTCATCTGGTTTAAAATTAATGCAATAAGCTCCTAAATGAAATATGGCACTAAATTGGAAAAAAAAAGCAATGTGTAGTTTGAAAAGCATTGTGCAAAGTGCAATCTTTTAGTTAAGTCTTTGTACTGTATAGTGTAGTAGTCGTTTGTGGTGTTGTTGTCTGCTTATATTTACCTTTATAACCCATTTATTCAATGCTCCTTGGGCAAACATGAGCACAAATATAAATATGAATACCTGTATAGTGATACAGGTATTCGTATTTATATTTGTGCTCATGTTTGTCCAAAGAGCATTGAATAAATGGGTTATAAAGGTAAAGGTAAAGGTAGTCCCTTGACATAAATGTCTAGTCATAACTGACTGTAGGGGGTGGTGCTCATCTCCATTAATAAGCCAAAGAGCCAGCGTTGTCTGAGGACTGCTCTGTGGTTATGTGGCCAGCATGACTGCACTGAACGCTGTTACCAAAGTGTATCTATTCATCTACTTGCATTTGCATGCTTTCGAACTGGTAGGTTGGCAGAAGCTGGGACTAGTGGCAGGAGATCATCCCATCATACAGCTCTTGGGGCTTGAACTGCTAACCTTCTGATCTTCCGATTGTCAGAATTGGCATCTTAACCACTAAGCCACTGCATCCCTCTTGGGTTCTGGTAACAATTTAATAGCATTGAAAGAGTGGATTATTGAAAAGTGATCTGCTGAAAAGAAGGCTGAAAATGGAGTGAAATCTTTCAGACTTCCTTAGAGCTGTGTTGGAGGAGAAAGATACAAGCATACTGTGATTCATTCTTGCAACACTAAATTATGGTTTAATTATATTTCACAGCAGTCTGAACTGGGGCAATTTTTAAAAGGTGAGCAAAAGTATTTTATTTAAACAGGTATTTTGAGATTGTGATTAAGGCTTTAAAATGTTTACTGATTGTACTTTCCTGACTTTAAGGCTTGGAAAATGCCACCAAGATTAATTAATGATTTATTTTCCTAACATCTGGAAGAAAAGCATAGTTGGATGGGATTGCTTCCTAGTTTTATCTTTTCTAAAAATAATGGATAAAATCTGGGGTCATTTCATACTAGACAATTATAACACTATGATTCTACTTTAACTGCTGTGGCCACACTCTGTGAAATGCTGCGGTTTGTAGTTTTGGGAAGGCACTAGAGCTTTCTGGCTGAGAAATCTAAATTCTTCTCCATAAACTGAAGATCCTCGGATTCCATAGGATGTTGCCATGGCAGTTACAAGGGAATGAGAATGCTATAATTTTGTGGTGTGAAAGGGTCTCTGGTCTATACATGCAGTTGATAGAGATGAGAATGAAATACTAAAGTTTTGGGATGATAGTGACTATATAACATCAGACCATCAAGGCAATGCCTATTATTTTTAAAAGTTTCCACATGAGAATACTCCCTTTCTAGTAGAACACAACATGGAGCAGGCTGGGCTGGAACCCTTCTCCCCAAAGTTTACTTTGTTGACTTCTGATAAGATTTCAAAACAGAGAAACTTTTGAAGAGATCTCCTCTCCTTTCCCAGTAGGATTCTATAGGTTTCTTCTGCTCCATGTACAAATCAACCAATAACTAACAAAAGCTGAGTAAATTTAAATATTGGTGAACTATAAATGTTGTTAATTGTGTGTTAGACTGAAGCTTTGGCTAATGACTCTCCCAGCATTTCCACACTTATGCCAGGGAGAAGATACTTTTATCAGTTCATGTAAATGAAGAAGCCCAGACAAGTTGGAGAACTATTTTTCATCTTCTCCACAAGCAATGCTCTCTTTGTGTGTGTGTGTGTGTGTGTGTGTGTGAGAGAGAGAGAGAGAGAGAGAGAGAGAGAGGGCACATCTGCCCTACAGAGGGTCCAGCTCTAATCTGTTCTCTCTATCAGAAGTCCCATGTTTAGGAAAGAGAAGTTGCTGTTGGAGTGAGTGAGCCAATATGGATAGTGTTATGGTTAGAGTGCTGAACTAGGACCTCTAGTCCCCACAAAGCCTTGAAACTCACTGGGCCAGTTGCATACATCAGGATGTGCCAAAAGTCATCCCCCATAGGCAGTTTAGATGGTTTAAAGGAGGCCATCACATTAGAATTTGTGAACATCAGAGAAACTCTTACTTAGGAACGTTCAAAGGTAATGTGTCATCCGAGTAAGGAAGTGTTTAGAAGAAAATGGCAGACATTTCATAGAGCCATAGAGTTGGAAGGGAACACAAGGGTCATCTAATCCAAACCATTCCCATGCAGGAATATGCAGGTAAAGCACTTCCAAAAAGATGGACATCCAACTTGTTTGAAGGCCTCCAAAGAAGGAGAGTCCACCAGCTTCCAAGGCGGTCCATTCGACTATCATCCTAAAATTCCTGACAGTAAGAGCTGTTTGACAGTGGAATCAAATAGGTTACTATATTGCTTGATCAATTGCTCTACATTACAACAATATTTTAATAAATAAAAAGATGCTTGCTCTATTTACATTGGATATTATTGCTTGGCTTTTTAAACTGGTTTACCTCTATCAAGTTTAATCTTAATTCAGGTGGCATCCTGATCTTATCAGACTTTTTTGCCACCAAATTTGCCTCCTGAATACAGCTGGGGTGCATCCCCACTTCCAGGAGCTCTCCTTGTGGCTCTTTTCATATCTGGGAGTTTTCCAGCTTAAGAAAATGGCTCTGGAAGCAGGGATGGACTAGGGTGTATTCGAGTGGCAAATTTGGCAGCAAAAAACGTCTTGATAAGATTAGGATGCCACCCAAATTAAGATTAAACCAGATAGAGGTAAACCAGTTTAAAAAGCCAAGTGAGAATCTCCATTCACTCAGCCTGATCTACCATTTATATGATGATAAAATTGGAAGGGTGAGAGGCATTGGAGGAATTGTAATAAAATAATAAATGTTGCTTTTAAGAATGGTTGTTTGCACCATCAGGGTGGGATTGATACTATATCCTTGAACATTGTAAAGTCATGCATCACATTTCTGTTGTGCTTGATACTCACTTTCCCCCTTAGGAACTCTACAGACAAGTGTCTTGTACATTGCATACCCTCCAACGTTTCACAGATAAACACTGGGACACCATTTCGCCAGTAAGCGTCACAATCTGGTCAAGATGGCAAATGAGGCAGTACAGACAATTTAGGAGAGCCTGCAGCAGTTTGCTTTTACCTGAGCCTACTGGGAAGGGCAAGATTTTGAGTTAATTTAGTGCAAACTAGCGAGTTTATTGCACGACACTTGCAGGAACAAGAACTGAATGGAACAGAACAGTACAGAACTGGGCGAGAATGCCGCCAATGCTGCTGGGAGTCCCCAAGCCGTTCCCCAGCCATTCCTGGCAGCCAATTTTGAAGAACGGTTCAAAATCGTTCTTCAAAATCGGCTACCATAGCATGTATGGGGAACACTTGGTGGCATTGGCGGTGTTCTCCTTTGCGGTAACTTGCGTTCTCGCCCCATTCTGTTCCATTCAGCTCCTGTTCCTGCAAGTGCTGTTGCATTTTGAACCCAGTTTGCAGGAACTGAACTTAGGTGAGAACAAAGAGGGGAAAGTAGCAAGAGGAGGGGATTTTGAAAGTATTTGAAAAATTGGAGGACAGGGGATTAATCAGGACTGTCCTTGCCTAATCAGTCCATTTGGAGGGTATGTGATACATGATACCATGTTCCCCCCCCCCTCCTTCTGGGAGATAGAGCAAAACAAAGGGTGAGCTGCTGGCTGCTTTTAGAAGGGAAAGCTCATGTTCTTCTAGATGCCAAAACAGGCAAGGAAGAGGGGAGCTTCAGTATAGGCATCCCTTCATTAAGAGTGTGATGTGAATTGGCCATAAAAACAGCCTAAACCTGAACACTCATTATGGCGGTTTGTATTTCATATATATGACCACCTGATCTTCTGGGGCCTCCCTGGTAGTGAATTGTTATCTTCTGCAATAGCTAGCACAACAGGAGGAGATAAGACAAGTGATATAATCTTTTTACAACAGAATGTCTAAGGGTTTTATTATGATGATTTTTTTTATTATTATTTCAGCTCTAAGCCTGACTTCAGTGTAGGATGTCAGTGTAGGTTGATGAACTGCATTGGAAGCAAGTATATTGGGTTTGCCCCCATGTGAAGGCTTTGCTAGAATAATCTTGCAAACCGTTGAATTCTTTTAAAATTTTATTTTAATAATAAGCAAATTTTAGTACTGTTTGTACTATTATCTGTTGTTATGGCTGAAATAAGCGTGTCCTCCCTTTTTGTGTTTAATATTATGTTTTGTTTTGTTTGCTTGACTTATTTTGTGATACCTTGGATGTGTAAAAGACAGAAGGGGGGTTGGCTAACAAATTTAGTGGTTAATGTTTATGTTGTGCTTTTCCTATGTATTTTAAGTACTTCATACAGGATATTTTAGTGATCCTTAGGATAAGCCTATAATGTAGGTCAGTATTACTGCCATAAGAGAGCCAGCGTGGTTTGAGTGTTGGACTATGATTTTGGAGACAAGGGTTTGATTCCCAGCTTAGCCATGAAACCCGCTGGATGACCTTGGTCAAGTCACATGCTCTCAGCCTCAGGGAAAGGCAATAGGAAACCTCCTTTGAACAAATCTTGCCAAGAAAACCCCATGATAAGTCTGCCTTACAGTTGTCATAAGTCAGAAATGACTTGAAGGCACACAACAACAACAACAACAACAACAACAGTAATAACAAAATTCTGCCATATTACAGATGGGTTTAGGTTAAATATGAGACTGAGAGAGAACAACTTGCCTAAATCCTTTTTGTTAGCTTGTGGAATTGAACTGGCAACCTCCTGTAATTCCATTTGAGTGTCTGTCTTGGTTTCTGGGAAAAAGAATATTTTTTGTCAACATAAAACATAAAAAGGAGGAAGGGAAGGGACAAAAAGAGGAATGTGGTAGTACCTTTAAGGCTAGCTGGCTTTCATTTTAGTATGAGCTTTTGTGGATATAAACTCAGAATTTCAGATGCAGTTCAGTTAGTCGTAAAGGCGCTGCCCCATTCCTGAAAACATAGTAGCCCATATCTCCTGTTTGTTGTGATTTTTGCATTTATTTGGAGATTTATTTCTTTAACTAGATATTTTAACCAACATTAAGAAACAGACAAACTAAACAGGAGTGGAAAGATGTTCGAACAACCCTTAATAGCTTTCGGGATAGAATGATAAAGATGTTGCCATTATAGTGCCTTGGTAATTAAAAATAGATTTTTTTAAACTCTTTCTTTTTCCTCCTCCCTTTAAAGCCCTGAGTTCTGGTTTATAAAAACGGATGGTGAACATACGGCATGACATAAAAACCCATGTGGTACAGGGAGCGGGAAGCGGGGAAAATAATAATTAAAAAAGTAGAAACCACTTTAGTCCGAAACAGATGTTCAAGATGATGATGATGAAGATTTGTGTGTGTGTGTTTGTGTGTGTTTGTGTGTATGAGAGAGAGAGAGAGAGAGAGAGAGAAAAGGGGGGATATTTTTGGTTCCTGCTTGGCTTTCTTTGTAGCAAAGCTGCTTTCTAGAATTTACTTTCCTTTATTAGAGTTGCAACTCAGGCTTTGTGTGGGCCTCTGGGGGTTTTGGCCAGCCGCTGGCAATTTCTCTCAGACACCCAATTACCCCTGACGTCAATGCCGTCTCTCCCATCTCCCTTGGGTGCCCACATTTTTTCCTTTGTAACACTAATAGCTGACTAGCTAAGTGCCTGTTATTTCCTTGGCAGAAGATTTGATTGTGTTTTGGGCCGGATACTAAATCCAAAAACTATGTAAAAATGTCAATAGGTGAGTGCACATTGATTTCGGTTAGTCACAGTGATATCTGAGCCCCTTTGGGGGCTCTGTCTGGGGAAGTATTTTACAAGAAAGATAATATAACAGAAAATTACTGGAGCTGCACGGGTCTCTGGTGGGTTTCTTAGGGGGCCCGCTAAGTTTCTGTAGAACCAACAAATGCTTTATTAATCTAAATTTGGTGGTTTTGTTCTTTTTTTTTTAATTCTCTTCAGAAGGTTGGAGTTTTAATGACGAAGCTCTGATGGAGAGGACTTGGAATGCGCTTGGCCTGCTCTTTGGCTCACTGGTGGGAGAACCCTTACTGAGTAATGAACTCCCCATGGGTTGTGGGAGTAATACAGCACTGTTTCCATGCATGGTTCCCAGGGACCGCCGAACAGCCGCTTGGCCTGTTTCTTGCCAGGCAGAGGTCTGTGTGAGCAGATAAAGTGGAGGGAATGAGGGACTCTCTGACAGCTGTGCTGGGCCGGCATTGACTGGGAGCGGCTGATAAGGGCCCAGCAAGGAGAAAGAACCGGCAGCTTTGCTCCACCAGAAATCTGACAGGATAACACAACTGGCAAAGAAAAGTTAAACACAACTGGTTTGGAGGGGAGGCAGGAAGGGGGGACGAGAGCTGTTAGGAAAGATAATGGTAATTGATTGAATCAAAGTAGCAGAGCCAGACCCAGGGTATTTCTCTCTGCTCCGCACCCCCCTGCTCCGCCGTTGCCTCCTCCTTGCAATTAATTTCCCCCCCTCTCCTTTGCCTGATTTTTTTCCAAACCCAAAGTATCCTAGGAGCTCAGGTTGCAATGTGCATAAGCTGCTCTCAAAGATAATAAGCACATGCCCTCTTCGGCTTTGGAAGGGGGAAACTTGGGCCAAGAAGAAGAAGAAGAAAAAGAAGAAAGATTAAACAAGCAAACAACCAACAAAAATACTCCTTAAAGTTAATAAAAATGTGTCTCACTTCTCAGTCATAATTTGATTGTTGATCCCCCCATTCCTGATTTGAAAAAGACAGGGGGGGAATCCTTTGTTAGATATTGTGAGAATATGAATAGGTGCCACTGAGGAGTGCCAGTGTTGTATTTTATTTTGCTTCCTTTTATTGGATTGGGTCCAGATTTGATCACACTTAAAGTCGGTCATGGACTTCAGTAGGTCTATTCTGAGCATGACTTAAGTCTTGATCTTTCAAATCATCATTAATATAGTTTTATTCATACACTGCTATCAGTGTCCATAGTGCTTTACAGAATAGTATAATGGAATAAGAAGTGCCTGCTCCAAACAGTTTACAGTTGCATTTTATAAATGAATCTTGGTTAGAATTCTAAATGTACCTATTAAGGAAGGAAGAAGGAATCTGTGACCCTCCAGAAGTTGTTGGTCTCCTAACAACCATCAACCCCAGACACCATGGCCAATGATCAGGGATTAAGAATCATAGAGTTGGAAGAGACCCCAAGGGCCATACAGTCCAACCCCCTGCCATTTAGGAATACACAATCAAAGCTCACCTTACGGATGGCCATCCAGCTTCTGTTTAAAATCCTACAAAGAAGGAGACTCTGTCACACTCAAAGGCAGCATATTCCACTGTTTAACAGCTCTTACGTTCAGGAAGTTCTTCCTAATGTTTAGGTGGAATAGCTTTCCCTGTAGTTTGAATCCATTGCTGTGTGTCCTCGTCTCTGGAGCAACAGAAAAAAAGCTTGCTCCATCTTCAATACTATATCCCTTCAAAGTCCAGCTGCAGTGGGCGGGTTACACATCTCCTACCCCCATACTATGGAATAAGTCTCATTTGAACACTACAGGAGATGGTGACAAGTATAGGGTTGCCCTCTTGGTGGAAAGAAGAAAGGAGGGGTGAGATAAAGTTATAAGAATTGAATGCAAACCAACCAACCAACCCAAAAAACACACAAGGTATACATTAGGGCCAAAACAAATCCAGAGGTTCTACTGTCAGGTCCACTGGCTCAAACCTGGGGATACTATCTTCAATTTGATCTAGACAGCCGTGCAGAAAAGATTTAACCCTTGCTACCACATTGTTTCACTGATTTAAATATCCTGCAGCTAGCTTTTCTATCTTTTCCCCCTTGGCAGGTCTACTAGCTATTTTAGGAGAGGGAAATTTAAATTAAGGAGGCAATGCTCCAGGAGTGGTATGAACTTTCCTCTTCCATTGGTGCTGTGCTTATCAAAATAGAAGCAATGCTCTGATGTATGTGTGTATGTGCACCTATCTAGAGAGCCCTTCATGAAATCCACAAGCTCATCTTCTATCTCTTCCCAGTTAAGCCAAAATATATCCTCCCCATAAAGTGCATCTGAGAAACCAAAGACTAATGTCATGAGAAATAACCTCTTTCTGTAATTTTCCATGTAGGGACTACAGGAAATATTTCTGCTGCAAAATACCTTTTCATATGCATGAACGTAGGTCTAACATTGGTTAACTAGAGCTTTTTGAGGATGGGCGTGGGTGGGTTGGATAGCTTCTCAAGATCTTTAATGCTTGGCTATTCTTTGGCAACAAACAAATACAATATGCTTTGAAATATTTACTGAAGTACATCCTCCTGTGGTTACCTATTTCCTCCCCTCCCCACTATTTAATATTGGGGTTTTGACATAGATTTGTGTAAACTTTTTTGTGCTTCTTTATTGAACCCGTCTTGGCTTTCTCTTTGAATTTCCTGCCTTTTTGAAGTCTGATTGATTCCTTATGCCAGTATGCTTTGCCAAAGAACTTGAAGGTGCTTCAGCCTCTTAAGGCGTTTGCTCCCCACTTACCACTTGCATAAAGACCAACTCACTCTGTGACTGTATCCCAAGTTATCTCCCCAAGGCAGTTTCTGTTTTCTTCTTAATCACAGGCATTAGTCTGTGTTTATTTCTGCAGTCTCCTCTTGCCAAATACAGCCATCCATCAGAAGGTAGACATCAGGTGTCAGTTTTCATGTATTACCTGGAGGTAATCTTGAATGGTCTGGTCTGTTTGGGGATAAGTCCAGATGGGAACTCATTTTCAAACCAAAGCACAATCTGAAGACACACTTTGAAACTAATTACAGAGAAACAGCCACCTCTGTTCCTTTATTTATAGTATTTCAAAGCCACTTTCAGGGCAGGTGACCCAGGGTAGAAGATTCTCTTTCAGATTTGTTTTTCTATGATCAGTCTTCCATCATTCATGGGGCTGGAAGGATTCATAGAATCATAGAGCTGGAAGAGACCCCAAAGGCCATCCAGTTCAACCCCCTGCCATGCAGGGATACACAAAGCACCCCCAACAAATAGCCATTCAACCTCTGTTTAAAAATCTCCAAAGGAGGAGACTCCACCACTCTCCAAGGAAATGTGTTCCACTGTCTAACAGCTGTTACCATCAGGAGTTTCTTCCGAACGTTGGGTGGAATCTTTTTCTGTAGCTTGAAACCAATTTTTTTTTTCTGGAGCAGCAGAAAACAAGATTCCTCTATCATCCTGTTGGCTGAACTAAAGACAAGACTGTTGGCTAAGCCTAAAGGGGATACAAATGAAGAAGAAAGTTGGATTCTCAAGCATTCATTCCTTCACTTTGAATATTTTATCCCATTGTTTGTCCAGGATGACCCTCAGAACAGACCAATAAAAACAAAGACAATTCCAGCTTGCAGGCTTACATCCAAAGACAGTGCTACTCAAAGTGGTGGAGCATAGACTGGTGCTACTCCACAAGCTAGTCCATCCGCTACTGATCCCTGAAGAGTTTTCAGAAAAGAAGACAACAACCACAATAGCCACAATACAGCATTGATTCCTGGCCCATTAGGGGGAAAATGGCTAGTCTTGCACATCAGATAGCTTGAGTTGCACTTCATCCCCAAAAGAAAATGAGAGAAGTTGGAAAGAGAGAGGAAAAAGGCAAGTCCATGCAGCAATTCTTAAAATTAAGCTTCCTCGTGATGACCAGCTGGAAATAGTTCAGAATATAACACAGGACTAGGAATGTAGTCTTTTATAAAAGCTGATGGAATGGATCTTCCTCCCATCTCTTCTGCCTCTGCTAGAATGGCTTCTGCCGACTGAACCTTTAATTGTACCTTCTTTTCCACGTTTTTCCATTCACTTTTTTTCATGGTATTCTCAATATATACCATGGTGATTCCTCAATATCTTTATTGAACTAAATATTCTTTGTAATCTCTTTTTGCTGGGAATCCCATTTTATTATAACAGCCAATGATCAACCTTAACATTTCACGCCATCAGAATATTTGGAAGGATTTTAAAAGCAATGTGCAGTTTACCAAACAGAATTTGTATTTGTAAACAACAACAAAAAAAGAGAGGGGATGGAATATTTGATTTTTTTTTTACAGGAAAATTCCAAGGTTTAAGTTTGTTTTTATATACCATTTCTAGTCTCTCTGTCTATGTGTGTGTTTTAAGGCCATATTACAAGGTCAGCCATAACAGTCTGCCTAAAAAAGAAACAGGGGGGTGGAGGAGAGTTTGGGTTGGGGGGGGAGTAATGGTAGATGTTTGAAGTTTAATAATGCTTCTACTTAAGCTCTGTCCCAGAACAATCCTTTTTACTACTGCTGAGCTTGAACAGCGAGTTGCCAGTTTTGATCTGCTGCCCCATGGAGCAGTGTCCTATGTGAATTTGAAGGGGTCTCTTCCCAACAACCCGGGAGGCCTGGAAATAAAGCATAGCCTCAGGTAGCCAGATTTCTCCTTCCTAAAGATGTTCTCCAGGCGTCGCCTGAAGCAGTCTCCCTGAAATTGTTTCAGGCAATTGCTCTGGAGCACTATTTCCATGTACCCCCTCCCCATCTCTACTTTTTATTCTCTCCAATTTCCCCATCCATCCATCCTCTCTTCTTCTGACATGTGGGTGGAACTTTGGAAATCCCATTTGGGATTCCCATTTGCTTATATGATTACAAATTAAAATAAGCCATAAAAAAAGGTCATTTTTGCAGGGGGAGTTAGGAGGACAGGAGGAACTGGCATGGTTTGAAAACAGGAGCTCTTCAAGCAAGACAAAACCCAGTGGCCTTCCAAACTTTTTCTCCACCACCCCCTACCCTCCCTCCCTCTTCTTTTTCGCCACATGACTTGAAGGATGTGGACAGTAATTAAAGGACCCCCCTAGATCCTCATTTTCTGTGCCTGCGCCTTTGATCTGGTTTGTGTCGGAGAGCTATTTTCATTGTTCCTGGCTTTTTTCTTTTATTCTCAACCCGTCCCTTTGATGTGAAAAATGATGATCTTCAGTCCCGAAATAAAGTTGGGGGAAGGATGTATAAGATTAAGGGCAGCGGCGAATGGCTCATGTGTATTCATATAGGTATGGGTGGACTTATCGAAGCAAATGAAAAGAGGAGAGAAAAAAAACCTTTAAAAAAATATTTTTGAAAAGGTGAAGGTAAAGGATGCATTGAGTCTCAACTCTTTTGTGAGTTGCCAGGAGCGGGCTGCTAGCCACATTCCCTCTTCCCCTTGGTTAACTGTCTAACATTTTTTTTTAAAATATATAAAAAAAATTCTTTAAATGGGAGGTTTATCACTACATGTAATCTGGAGGGAGTTTGGCCTAATTGTTCCCACATGAGAGAGCCAATGTGCTGGAAAAGAACAGCCGAGTTCATTCTGACTGGCTTCACTTGGCAGACGCAGTGGGAGTGTAGCAATACTGTTTATTAGTGTACGTTAATAAACTTATAAGAGATCAGCTGCAGGTGGTAGCTTAAGGAAATGTTAACTCAGGTAGGTTAGATAGCAACATGAAGGCCATTAGTAAAAATTAAAGGGGCAAAAGGGTGGAGTTTCCTATCCTGTAGATACCAAGCAACATTTAATTCTCTGCAGGCTGTTGAACTTTCTCTCTCTTTCTCTCTCTGTGCATATTTGTGTCTGAAGAATATTTTGGGGGGGAGGGGGCTTGGCCTCCATTCTCTTGGTCCCAATGGGACTGATGGAAATTGCATCCCCTCCATCTCCTGGTTTCCCACTAGGCTATCCATTCCCCTGGGCGAAAGCAGGTGCTGTTTATGCAGACTTCTATCCTGGCCTGGGGGTTTTGGTCAAAAGGAGAGCATCTTAAACCACTGCTGCTGTTGTGTGTGTGTGTTTGAGTATGTGGCAGGGAGCCTGGATCACAATCTATACAGACTGCCCAGTGAATGCTGGAAGGTAGTGCATTTCCCATCCACCTCAGGTTGCTTGAAAACAATGGATCTCCACTTTTCCTGCCTTTCAGTGTGTTAAACTTTGACAAGGCGTGTATCCACTCTGTAGAAATAATGCAGTTTGATACCACTTTAAGTGTTATAGCTCCATCCTGTAGACTCCTGGGAATTGTAGCTTTGTAAGATCTTCCACCCTCTCCACCAAAGAGTGTTGGTGTTTCATAAATCTCCAAAATCCCAGGATTCTGCAGGATGGAGCCATGGCAGTGAAAGTGGTGTCAAGCTGCATTATTTTCAGTGGTTTCCAAACTTTGGTCCTTCTGGTGTTTTGGATTTTATCTCCCAGAATTGCTGAGTTGGCCAAGCTGGCTGGAGTTTCTGGAAGTTGAAGTCCAAAAAACCTGGAAGACCAAAGTTTGGGAACTACTGGTTAGATGCACCCAAGGAATTGGGCAGTATTGGGGATTGGAAAGGCAACTCAGGAATAAGTTCTGTGCACCATTGACAGGAGGCATTTGAAATTAAATACACTGAAAAACCCAGATGGTTAAGATGTGAGTTTTAAACAGTGAAGATGTAGTAGGTTTTAAACATCTCCCACTCCCTCTGCTTAGCTGCGTTGGCTGGATAATTTTAGGAGGTGCATTCCCAAAAAGAAACTTTTCTAAGCTCTGCTCTTCTCTTCCATCTACTTTTAAAACTCCTTTGAGAGCAAAATGGTTTTTGGGAGGAGAGCTATTGCAAGAATCACAGTAAGGATAAGTGATCACATACACTATTTACTTGTCATTCATCCCTTCTAACAACACTTTGAGACAGCTGTTTTGTGCCAGGGAGCTAAAGGAGTTTTAAAAGCAGTCTGTGGGTTGTAGTGGGAGTGGGCTGCAGATAGGAATGCAGCTCCAGTTGCCCCATTTCCTCATCCCTTCCAGGCCTCCAGGGAATCCTCTCTGCAGAGCTGCGAATGAGGGGGTTCAAGGGGTCATTCAGACTCATACGTTGGGTTTTTTTTTTTAGTGCAACAATGTGAATTATTCATGCATTCTGGGTTTGTCTTTCACACTATGGAACTGCATCGATGTGCATCTCTGTGAGTTGCTCACACGTGCAAACATTTGAATAAAGATGGTGCTGACAATGCAAATGCATTCAGAACCCCTTTTTTGGTATGCAGCATTTTATCCCAGCTCTATTCGGGTCTATTCACATCAGTTATTCACACCACCTGTGATGCGGATCTTTTTGAAAAACTCAGGGAAAAATCTGATATCGATTATCCCAGATTAAGTGGGGTTTTTGGCAGCCCCCCTCATAATTGGGTGCATTCAGTAACAATGAAGGTTTAACACAGATTCATCCTGGATTATTTTCACAGGGTGAATAAGAGTTTTCTTGTGGTCTTTCCTATAGGGAGAGCAAGAGGCCATTGGGGTGAAGCAGGAAGATCTGTAGCAGGAATGGGCAATGGCAGCAGTGAGTCTGAGGACCAATTTTCTGCTTGCAGTACCTTCATGGACAGCCCAAATGCCAACTCTTCCTCAAACCAAAACTGGAAGTAGATGAAGTCCGCTTCTTGTTTTATAAAACAGGTTGTGTTTAGCAGTGTAGAGGTCTGAACATTGGACTAAGACACTGGGAGACCAGAGTTCCATCCAATCCCTGCTCATCCCATTCAATCCACTGGGTGACCTTGGGCAAATCACACACTCTCAGCCTCAGAGGATGGCAGAAGCAAACCCCCACTGCACAAATCTTGCCATGATAGGTTAGCCTTAGGGTTGCCATGGCACACAACAACAAACAACAGTCCAGTCCATGAATGGCAGTTCACATTTGTTGTCGTTGTTGCTTTGGTTTTGGCCACTTGGGCACAGATACTCGCTGGATGAGCTGGGGCAAGTCACATTCACTCAGAGGAAGGCCATGGCAAGCCTCCTCTGAACAAATCCATGATATGTTTCCCTTAGGGCTGGCGTAAGTCAGAGATGGCTTGAAGACACACCATATCAATAACTAATTTGGCCCTACGAATATGTCTGCGTGGAATATACCATGCCTAACATTTGGACTGGAGCCAGTATGCAATTGAAACAGCTACAGTGTTGCCTGGTATATATCAGTCCTTTGTGGATTATGCCACCATCACTCACTTTCTGTGTGTATGATCACATAAACAAGCGTGGTCTATAGGAAGATGTTTCAAGATGTTTCAATAGATTTCTAACTGCATGTGCCTTAACCTTAGTTGCAAGAAGTTCATGTTTGTGTGTGTGTATCTTTGGATTTCCCCCCTTTTTTGTTCCTTTCATCTCTTTCCTCTGGTTGCTCTCTAACGTCTTTCTCTTGGCCCCATCCCTTCATTGCACATGTATGCTTGTTCCTTTGGAGTTTGTATCTATTCACTCTCTAACTGACAGCTCTTTCCCCCCCTTCTCCCCATTCCTGCTTAGCTCCAGGAAACTTTTTGGAGACACAGCTGCCTTGCTTCCTTGCTGGCTTTCATTCTTCCTCCAACTTTGCATGAGGGTGCTTGTGTGCAGACTTCACCCCTGTGTCTTTATCAGATTTACCCCTGTGGCGAGGTCCTGGACTTTCACATATTTCAGCACATTGTGAGGTTGCCCTGGATATGCAGAAGCCAGGGCAAGATTATCAGTAAGTAGTTCATTTGGTGCAATGACTCCAGACACCTCACCAGCTGGGGCCCAGTACTAAAAGAAAACAGTATAATCTTCTTCTTGAATATTCCATTGCTTTTGTTATCATCAATGTTTTGTATGACACATGCCTGAGCAAATGTTAGGTCTTTGTACAGTTAGAAACACACATAAACAGTTAGTTTATGCTACTTTACCTGCCGTGGCTCGGTCCCGCAGAATCATGGGCTTTGCAGTTTGGTGAAGTACTAGTATTCTGGGGCAAGGAATTATAAACTACCTCACAAAACTACAAATCCCAGGATTCCATAGAATGGAGTCATAGAAGTTAAAGTGCTACAAAATGCTATATATTGTGTACCATAAAAGAGATCTCACAAATGAATGGCTCTATCTATCTATCTATCTTATCTATTGTTCTGTGCCTTTCAAGTCGTTTCTGACTTCCCTAAGGTGAACCTATCATGGGGTTTTCCTGGCAGGTTTCTTCAGAGATGCTTTGCCATTGTCATCCTCTGAGGCTGAGAGAGTGTGACTTGCCCAGAGTCACTCAGTGGGTTTCTTGGTGGAGTGGGGATTTGAGACTCCTACATAGGTCACACATGTACAGAAAGGAGGGTCCTATTTTGGAAACTGTTTCAGGGCCCCAGCTACCTTGATCTAGTCTTGGCAGAAGCCAAGGTATAGTTTTTCATTTGTGGGAGATTCCTTTTCGTTTCCACAGTTTGCTAGGAGAGGAAAAGATGATATACTCATGGAAGGAGGTGTGCAGATGTAAAAGGGAGTTTCTCTAATGTTTCCCATTGCTTTCCTAAGTTACCAGCATTTGCTAGGTAATGTAGATCCTCATTGTTGTAAGGGGATTTTGTAATCTTTCACCTGCAGTTAAGATAAAGACTGATATTCCTTTCAATTATTGATCAAAGCTTTCAACTCACAGCTTCTTGCAGTCTGCTAAGTGCAACTAGCTCGACTTGTCTTGTAAGCTTTCTGTGCAGAAGTATATTTTGGTTTGTGTGTATGTGTTTAAAATAGGAAAAGATCCTTTGGCCCTCCAGTTATTTTGTGCTGTGCTATTGGCTGACTGGGGCTTCTGGGATTTGATGTTCATTCTTGTATTAAAACCAGTGGTCCTCAGTGTGAATACACTTGAATCTACTTTTTACAGGCAAATATTATATGGAAGTATATGTACAACAGTCCTGACACCACTATTATAACTAAAAAGAATTAAAAATTTCAGAGGGATTAGTATTGAGGTGGTGGGTGAGCACTTGATCCTTCTCCCAGTTACTCCTTTTCAAAACTGATCCCTTCATGGGATGAGATTCTACAAGTGATCTGGAGTTGAGAAACACCATAGGAGTCTATTACACAGGATGAATCCCATGCAGAAACTAGATTTAAAATGAAAACAACCTGCTTTTGCAGGCTATTTTTCACATGAGGTTTGAGGTTAACCCAAACAGAAAGTAGACAAACGCCACAATTGCGGGTTGTTTTTCAGATGATGTTTGCATGAAAGAGAAATAACGCAAAAAAAAAACAAAACCCCAAATGGAAAGCCAACAAAACCCGCTCGTTTTTACTTTTGGGAACTTCTGAAAGCAAAAAGGAGCAGGTTTTGTCAACTTTTCATTTGGGTTAATGTTGTGTTATTTTTCCTTTAGACAAATACATCTGAAAAACAACCCACTTTTGCGGGGGTTTTCAGATTTTTAAATTCCCATTTCTGCATGGGATTTAAGCATTTTGCCTCTGTGTGATAGTCCTGTTTCCTTATGCCAAGTTCTCACTTATTTTCAAAAATCACTCTCTTTCTATGTATGTAATGAAAAACAATGCTAGGTCATTGCTGCACAAATCTGATTGCTTTGTAGGCTAGTGGTGGGGAACATACACCCTGCCATCAGCACTAGCCGAAATGGACAATGGTAGGGGATGATAGGAGCTGCAATCCAACCACACTTGAGTGGAAACAAATTTCCCTTCCCTGTTATGAGCCAAACTACATGTTATGACAGAGAAACATGATGGAAATGTATGAATTCATTTCCAGTTTTTAGCTTTCCCTTCACCCCCAAAGAAGCTAGCAGTGGTGGTGGTATGCATTTGTGTGTGTATGATGGAGTAGTGCTCTTTCCATTTGTACTGTTTTCCCTCTGAAGGTGCTTACCCAACTGTTATTTGCCCCACTAGCAGTTATGTACAGACATTTCTGAAATATGCAATCAGTTATATGATCTCATTTATTTTCTTTTTTTAATGGAGGAAGCTATTTTAAACTTTTTTTTTTAACAGTGCAATAACAGTAGTAGCTGGCATTGAATACTTTAGTATGAAATGTCTAGCATCTTTTTAAAATGATGTTTAACCAGTTTAGAATCCCACACAATGTTTTGTGGCAGGTGAGGAAAGAGAGAGAACACAGATGTACACACAAAAATGTTTTACAGGTAGGAAAACCAAGGCAGAGGCTAGTTATGTGATCCCGATATAATCCATGATTTTCTCAGTCTTTAGATCCTCTCCCCAAATCCTCCCCATTCACCACTGGCCCTTGAGTTTTCCTTCTGATGATGCTACGGTTGCCAAGGTAAAAACTGATGAAAACTCCTGTACTCTTAATGGTTGTGCAGAGGATGGAATTTCAGCAGGTATTGCTTGTTGTCTAGTTGTATATAAAGCAAGATCTGTTGATATTCCTTCTTCTGCACAACCATTAAAGGTACTGGAGACCCCTCCAGTTTTCAGCTACAGCTTGTGGCTCCAAACCATGCAGAAAGCCCTCCAGCACATGCAAACATATGGAAATGTCTCATCCCCACAAACATCCCTGTACTGCTTCCCAATACCTCTGTTTTCCTCTTTGCAACCACTATTCCCCCTACAAGCCCTTTCCCCTGTAACATTTTCCCTATCCTTCCATTAGAATATCTTTATTGATACTGGCATTTTTCTGCTCTCTTTCTCCACCTCCCTTTCTTTTCCTCATCTCCATCTTCCACAAAATTAGACAGCGTCTGATGGCTTCAGTAACACATTTTTTTTATTTTTTTAAAAAACCCTAAACTCATGAAGCTTGACTCACATCTCCATGTGTGGGTGAGCTCACATATTGAGGTTAGTTGGGAAAGGTGATCTCTGCTTATTCCCAAAGGATGGAGGGGGAGACAGAGCCGAGCCTTGTCTGTATTCCCTAATCTGGCAACTTGAGTTCCAGCTGCGCAAACTCAAAGCTTTGGAAGAAAGAATGATGGACAGAGAGCTTTAGTTGCTAGAATCCATGCTTTACTGACAGAATATATGAGATGGGTCTACGTACAAACAGCAGCAACACTTCATTGTATCATGGTGATTGTCAAAAATTGTGTTTATAGTCTGGACTTATCTTCTGCTGTGATTTGGTTAGAGGACCGAGTATTTCAGCAGCTCCTGCTAGTGCTGTTTCGGCTATGGAGCCATCACTATTCACATTATTTCTGACTCTTCTAAATTGACTGTAAAATCTGTTTACTCAGAGTGAACCACCACAGAGCCAGGAAGTGACTTCGATGGACACTGTAGCATTGGCTTCCTGTCAGTTTATACCAATTTGGCCTCACTGTGTTTCCACTGAGTCTAGTGGAATTTATTTCTGATCTTTCAGGAGCACTGGTAAGAAGAGTTGCGTTAGGTTAACTGTTCAGCTGTTTGATTTTTTTTTTTTGTTTCTCTTTTTTCATTTTGAGCTTGTGTTCTCATTGCACTTGGTGAGGATTGATTCCTGTAGTACAAATGGCTGCTCTGGTTTTTTTAAAAAAACATTTTAGCTCAACAATATGGAGGTCTGGACTATCACCATTTGTTAACTTAGGTTTGTTTTACCAATATTTCCCCTTGTTTTGTAAAAAATAAAAATAAATAAATAAATAAATAAAGATAATTATATATATTCATCATAGATTTTCAGAGAATTTGGATTCTACCCCTGAAACAAAAATCATGGAGGAATTGAAAGAGAGAGAAGAATGGGAATAAAAGATCTCAAGGGCCAACAAGAAAGACAGGGACTAGTAATAATGGGACAGTAGTTCAATTGACCAAATGCTTTGGATTCAGATGATGCCAAGTTCAGTCCCTAGCATTTCTAGATATGGCTGTGTAGGATTCTTGTTTGAAGTCCTGTGTAGCCACTGTGATTCGATGCACATCACTTTCATCTGGATCAGGAATGGACAACTATCAAAGTTGTTGGACTGCAGTTCCCATGGTCCCTCATCGTAGGCTATGCTGTCTTCAGGCTGGTTAGACTTATGAAAGGTCACCCCTGTGCTAGATGGATCAAAGGGCTGAATGCAAAGAAAATCAAGGATAAAGAGTGAAGTTCCTCTTTAGGCAATGGGAAATAGTGTCTGGAGATAGTGTTTACATCTATATCCAGAGTTTCCAGGAAGTGTGAGGTTTTAGTTTCCTGGATGGGACTGAGCTGCTTTGAATAACTCATAGAATTGCAGAGTTGAAAGGAACTCCAGGGATCATCAGGTTCAATCTTCTGCCATACTAGAAGTCTGCACCCAAAGTATCCCTGACATATAGCTAACCAACCTCTCCCAAATGGTTCATTACACTGTTGGAACAGCACTTTCTATAAGAAAGCTTTTATAAATGTTTAGCTATTTTTGTTTGCTTGTTTTGTTTCTTGTGATCTGAAACTCTTGGTTTCCATCTTCCATGTGGCGTATCTTCAGATATTTAAAGATGGCTGTCAGATAGCCCTTCAGTCTTCTGTTCTCAAGACTAAACATACCCCTCAACCTCATAAGGCTTTGTTCCCAGAACCTTTACCATCTTGTTCACCTTTTCTGGGCATGCTCCATCTTCCTCCTTAAACTATGGAGATCATCACACTGCCATTTCTTGTCCTTTCCTCCTGCGCTAGTATGTGGATTTTATTGCACACCTCTGTGCCCAGGCAGGAGGCATCCATAAGCAATCCAGGCATCCCGTACTCAATCTGGACTTTTCCTAGACACTTTGAAAGAACAGGATTTTCCCATTCTTTGCAAGGTGTGGGAGAAGTCCGGATTGGGTACAGGATGCCTCTGGGTACAGAGTTGTGTGATAAAATCTGCGTGTTAAAATTTACATCCCACACCTAGTGCAGGAGGAAAGGATGGGAAAGGTTGGTGCGATAATCTCTTATATTGCCCAGAACTGGACACATTACTCCTGGTGATATCTGATCAATGCAAAAACAGAGTGGTACTTCTCTTGATCTGGATGCTGTAGCCTAGATCTGCATTAGCTTTCTCTTCTTCTTCTTTTGCCAGTACCTTCCTGTTGACTTATTTTTAACTTCGGATCTACTGAAAACCAAGATTCTTTTCAAATGTACTGCTGCCATGCTAGATATCATTCATCCAATATTTGTGTATAATTTGTCCACATTTTTGGGTTCCTTCTCTCAACCAGGGGACCTTGTTGAAATCTTACTAAAATCAAGTTAGACTACATTCACATCATTCCCCTGATCTACCAAGTTTGCTATTCTATCCAAAAAAGAAGTAAGATGGAATGTAAGCCAATAATTCCTTAAGTTTACTAAAACTGGCAAACTGTGCTTGATTACATTCAACTTCCTCTTTCCCTTCCTCTAGACAACAAATCTCAACAAATCCTGCACATTGATGTATTCCAGTACCACTGCCTTTGTTTTCTATGCATCATTGATGCTTGTTATGTTCATGACTTTGGAAATACTATCTCCTTCTCAAGTAATATGGAATTTGAAGCTCTATGGATTGTGTTTCTGAATTCCTAGCAAATACATTTTCCCCTAACCATTGTGAGATGCAAGCTGTTTCTTGTGAGAAATCCTTCATGGAAGCACAAACAATGGTCCAAGAAGCCATTCCTCCCACCCATAACACCATAGTTACAGCCAGTTATTTACTTTCAATATTTTGGGCCATGACTTTCAACAGGAAAGAATGATAAAATAATAGTGTGTGCCCAGAAGTCTTTCAGCTTTCTATACAGAGTCTCATGGACACTTGCAATACATTAAAAGCTGTAATACTTGCTCCATCATGGATCAGAAGGAAGTGTGGACAATGTGTTTCATGAGTCTTGGCAGGCTCCCTACCATGTAACATATCCTTGCATCAGGAAAACAGCAAATTTTGAGAGAAATCTTTTTTACGTCTGCACACTACTACCCTGATCTCCTCCAAGGAAATTATTATTGGGAAGTGCCAGGAATCATTTACTGCAGAATCCACCATATTTAGACTTTGAGAAGTCTACTGTTGTCCCTGGTCTTTTGGTCCATATTCACTGCTGCAGGAGAGGGCCTTCAATCAATTGTGCAGCTTCAGAGACACAGCATTTTTCCAGTTTTCCTTCATATTATTCCATGTATTTGCCTCTTGCGTTGAAGGCCTCTTGCATTTTACTCCTCATTAGAGACACCACCCTTTTCATATCCATCCCTAAACTCTTCATCTTCTCTGATGAGTCATTGTACAGTGTGCATAGATGGATTTTCAGCCATTGTACCTTATCTTTCAGTAGAGCAACCAGTGTGCACTTGCTGGAGGAATGGCTTTTTCCATCTTTAGGCAGGAAAGTAAAAATGGAGCAAATACTGCAGGCCACTTCAGGATCTCCCTCAAGATCTATTTTTCTTGGGCCTATGAAGGTAACAACATAGTTATTCTCAAAGTCCCTGCTAAATGCCCTTGCTTCCATCTCTCTTTATGCTCCTTGCTAATGAGCTTCTCCTCATGAGAAGAGTTAGCAATTATAGCTAGTAAGCTACACAGGTCTTTCGCACTTCACAGTTATAACACTGTGATTCCACTTTAACTGGCATGTCTGTGGAATCCTGAGTTTTGTAGTTTGGTGAGACACTATTTCTGTCTGGCTGAGAATTCTGAATATCACTCCCTAAACTGCAGATCCCAGGATTCCATAAGATGTTGCCATGGCAATTACAGTGAAATCATAGTGTTATAGTTCTGTAGTGTAAGAGAGCCCTAGATCAATATTTACTTCCCTTAGCACTTACTTCCCCTCAAAAGTATTCTTTGCCATTTAGACCAGATACTCTAGCAGAGCACATGATCCTAACTACCAGGGCTGTGGAGTCAGTATGTCAAATTTTCAACTCTGACTCGCCAATTTTTTTAGTATTCAACTCTCGCTTCTTCAAAAAGGATAAGTTTATATTAATTGATAGTAACAAATTTACTATACAGTCACCCTCCGTTTTCATGGGAGATCTCTTCTGGACACTCCCCCCACGAAAACGGAAACTCGTGAATATTCAAGCCCTATTGGCCTGAATGGCCGTGCACTCCTGCATACATACGCCATTTTAGCCAATGGGGCTTGCCCTCTGCGAAGAACCAAAACCACAGACTTCAAGTCCACAAAAGTGGAGGGGCGAGTGTAGTAAAATGGTATCACAAGACATTTCGTCACCACCATGTGAATCATCAGGCGATGTGGATAGAACATAAAATATATTTATTTAGGTATAAAATAAAAATATAGAATGATATATTTGTCATACATTGTTACAATATTATAAGTTTTTATTTTGAAGTCAGAATTAGAGTCAATACATTTCTATGAACTCGACTCCACCCTAAATGGCTTCCAACTTTTACTCCATGGCTCCAATTCTGTGGTTCCATTTCCAGCTCCACAGTCTTGCTAACTACAGAAGCAAACAATTGCCTTAACCCAAAGACAAAAGCTCAAGTTATTTAATCTCTTCTATGAAACCCAGCAAAGTGCCCCCTGCTTACTCACCCTGTTCATGAGTTACTAATCACAAGAAGGGCTCAGAACCCCTTTCAAGTATTATATAATACAAAGGCCTCTGAATCTGTTTCATTTACTTAAGAGTAGGGACATCTGCAATGAGCCTGAATTCAAGCACTGAGAATAATGTCAAATTTATAGAGACAGATGGGCCTATAGTTTGCTGAAGGGCATAAATGGGAGCCAGGGTGCCCTAAGGCTCTCCTTTTTGACAACATCATCACATGGTATTCAGTGCAGCACATCTGTTGCCTTTTCCAAAGGTTTCCTAGAATTAGGTAATTGGATGGAAATTGTGTGAATTTGCTTCAACCAGTCAGTGGTAAGGAAAGTGCACCTTGTTTGCCATATAAAAGGTAAAGGTAAAAGTATTCCCCATTGACAAGGTTGTCAAGTTGTGTCCAATCATAAGGGGCAGTACTCATCACCGTTACTAAGCCGAAGAGTCAGCGTTGTCAGAGACTACTCTATGATCATGTGGCCAGTAAATAATAATAATAATAATAATAATGATAATTTATATAAACAGAACGTTGCTTACCTTCCCACTGAAGTGGTATATATTTATGTACTTACATTTGCATGCTTTTGAACTGCTAGGTTGGCAGAAGCTGGGACTAGTGATGGGAGCTTACCCCATCATATGGCACTTGGGCCTTGAATTGCCAACTTGCTGATCTTGCAATCAACAGAGTCAGTGGGGATTATCACATGGGATCTTCTGTTATTGCCAAATGGCAGCTCCAAGGATGCTTTATGATGGAATAGTGACAACACCTCCTCTACGATGTACTGACGGGAGAAGCACACAGGGGTATGAACTCCAAATGTGTGATTTGGATGATTTCCCATGATTTAATCATGATTTACTAATGGTAACCCTCCTGTGTGGTAATCTCCACTGTCTTAACCACTTGAGCCAGGGGTAGGCAACCTTTCCCCTTTAAGGGCCGAGGGACTTCAGCTCCCAGAATCCCAGGAGCTATTGGCCAACATGGGACTATTGGCCAACATGGCTGAGGCTTCTGGGAGCTGAAGTCCCTCGGCCCTTAAAGGGGAAAGGTGCCTACCCCTGACTTGAGCCATCGTGTCCCTTGTCATGTTTGTCATGGGTGGTCCTGAAAGCCATTTTTGTGGTCCCTCCAAGTATCTCCATGCACCTCCATTACTGAATCAGAAAAGATGACCAGAAGTGGCTGTTAGTAGTTCAAGCCTGTATTTGGGGGGCACTGTTGGTCCTTTCACTATATTTGGGGACCTTTGTTACCCCCTTCCCCCCCCCCCCCCCAGGCCTTGATGCAGCTTCCATCCTCATTTGGTCATTTTCTGTTTCATTTTGGTTGCAGTCACACAGTGTCTTGTTCTAGCTTGCAAAATAAAAGCAACCAAGATCATTGTTTAATCTTCAGTTGGTTGAAAGTGTTGGTTTTGGAGAAAAAAAGTGAAAGTGGGTCACTAATCCATTCTGTTGATCCATTTCTGCCTATAGAAATGTAATCCATTTCTACCTACAGAAATGCTTACATTGTTATTGTTCAGAATTGGCTTATCAGGGAGAGGATGATAAAAAAAAAGGGGGGGGGGGAAGAGAGTTTTGAAGGATGGATTGTGCCCATGACATTACACATGAAGGTACCACTGTCTTGCTATCTTTGCAGAAAGTCAGTCAGTCTCTGGGGGGAAAAATTGTTTAGAGGTGAATGCCCAAGTATATAATGGAATTTTGAAGGGAAAGGAGCTTCCTTTTTTAAATTTTTAATTAGAAATCAGAAGAGTAAGAGAATTGAAATCTGCTTCACTTGAAGGTTTTGTTCAATGCTGGAATTCTCCTTAATAAGCCGAAACATTCCAGGGCTGCCTCAGTTAGCGGTTGGGTGCAGAAGCTTTACTCAGGGGGTAGACATCTTAATGCGCCTGTAATTATCATGTAATTATTTTGTAATGTGGGATCAAAATTTTTGCATATACGGCATTCTTTCATGAAACTTGAAAATAGTAGTAACAAAAAGAAAAAAAGTTTTGATTCATTAAATCGCCATCTAGACATTTTCAATATGTTGAAAGAAGCAGCTCTTTCCCTTCCAACCTCCCCTCTCAATCCCTCCCTTCTTTATACATACACAAATATTTTGAAACACTTTCATGGCGAGTAGCTTCAAGGTAAATAGAATAATTTAATCCTGTTCCGTTGAATATTTATTAGTTTCCTTGTTGGTAAAACTACCTTTCAACACAAGTGTCAAGTGGGTTGCAATTATCATCAAAGCTGGTAGGTACAAATAACGGATGGTCTGGTCGGTGAGAGCTAGGCACATTTGTTTCATAAAGGGAAAATCTCATGGCAGTGAAGCTGTTTCTGGGTGCTAATGCCTGCTTTCTGTCTCTGCCATTTAATTTCTCAGAAATAGATCTATAAAAGAACTGCCTTTGACAAGCAGCCTAGAAGAATCAATTAACTCTAGTTGTGCTCCTGGATATAAATTATTTTTATTCTTGATATAACATTATTTTTAGGCTATCTTTAAGGGTGGCTATGAACTCAGGATCTATTGATTGATGAATTAATTATCTTGGATTTTGTAATGGATTTATATCCTATCTTTGGATACAGATGCTTTTGAGGGGTCCCACATTCAGCAGCAAAGTACAACTGCCCTCCAGCCAACAAGAATAAAAACAGATGAAAATGCAGATTAAAAAAAAATGACTCAGGATTACAAAAAGGACAGAGGAACTAATATGCTAGAACTGAGGGCCTATCCACACTGGCCCCAAGTCTTGTGCTCCCTCCAGCCTCGCATGATTCTGTCTGGATGATGCAGGCCATTAAGCTTAGGCCAGGATCAGGTAGATTGGACACAGATCCAGTGGATCGAGTTTAATCCCAGCCCCAAAGGTCCTTAATTCAATCTAAAAAGACTGACTGCAGCAGAATTTCTCTGAAACCGTGCCGTGACAACTGGCAGATCAGACAGGCCCATGCTCCCTGTACATGCCTCCACCGTCACATCTTCATTGAAGACTGTGATTGTGATCTGTGACTCGGAAGGGAGCATCTGGCCAGGTGGGCATAGCCAGATGCCCCATTTCCCCCCTTATGGGCTACACAGTGTGCAACAGCAGAGACAGGTATGGGATATGCAGTGGCAACGAGCCCATGGCACAGTGACATGTGTGCATATAAACACCCATGCAACACTGCATGTGTGCAGAGAAACACCTTCTCTGAGTAGAGTCACAAAAGACAAGAGCTTAGGCCAGGGGTAGGCAACCTTTCCCCTTTAAGGGCCGAGGGACTTCAGCTCCCAGAATCCCAGGAGCTATTGGCCAACATGGGACTATTGGCCAACATGGCTGAGGCTCCTGGGAGCTGAAGTCCCTCGACCCTTAAAGGGGAAAGGTTGCCTACCCGTGGCTTAGGCCATCTTGGGAAAATGACCTCTCTACTCTCTCCACCACAGCATTGCTTCTGGACTTTTTGAATGCCTGCATGGGAAAAGGATGGTGGTGACGACTCTTTGGCACTTACCCTCAAAGCAATGCCAAGAGAGTAGACGTGTGCATTTTCTTAGCCTTGCCCATGCCCGGCTACCTCCCTCTCACATTGCACAGTCACTATTTCCCATAGTTCCATCCTCATCCAAAAATCCAAACATGTATGGTGTACACTAACATATTATAGTTATGGATCATAAAATTAGGCTATTGGCTTTTCCACTTTGGAGGTCTTCAAGGAGAGATTGAGCAGGCTTTTATTGCAGATGCTCTTTATGATTTTTGCATGATGTAAGGAGCTGGATGGTGACCTACAGGAATGTTGCTTTAGAGAGGCAGCAAAATGAGTGTATTGCCCCAAATAAGGATCCCCCTGATGAATTTTTCCTTTAGTCCCCATATATTTAGCATTACAGTCACTTAAATCTTCAGTTGAGAATTGAGAAATACAGTTTAGATATCCAACAAAAAGGTGCAGGTACTGGCAGGGACGACCTCTGAGATTCCTTGGCTAAGCAAACTCAATGAAATTAATGCAGATCACCATAAGTTGATAGGTGACTTGAAGCCAAGTAAACACACCCAAAGTTATCAGGAGAATGCAAACACAGTAAATAGAACAGTTGTAAGTGTGAATAATTTTCATTGTCTTACTCTCTGCAGTGCTAGAAATATGGGAATGATGGAAAATTTCATGGGGGACCAGTATTCTTATTTGGGGGAAAATGCCTTCATTTTCTTCTTCCATCATAACTACACCCTTGACTACAAGAACTCTTCCAACTTTGTGGTTCTAATTTCTGTTGAATTCTCATAACTTCAGAACATTTTTCTTCTACTGACGAAATATCAAAGCTGAAGCAACCATTTCTGAATATTGTTTTTATATGCAAATCTATAGCAGTCAATTAGGATCAAGACTTCAAGCCATTC
The DNA here is from genome assembly GCA_026167975.1 of Phrynosoma blainvillii. NCBI lineage: Eukaryota > Metazoa > Chordata > Lepidosauria > Squamata > Phrynosomatidae > Phrynosoma > Phrynosoma blainvillii. Next base: position 22,646,789 of record JANUYF010000007.1, on the reverse strand, counting down.
TTAGATTTGTTCTATTTCTATAACTGGTTGAAATTAGTCTTGGACCCACACAGCAATGAGCTATCCTGTATGATACAGTCTCTCTCCTTGAAAGCTGCAGTTGTATAATTTTAAAAGGCTGGGATAAAATTTTATCATGCATTCATAGATTTCTCATGACAAAAGCAGAGTGCTTTTCTTTATGGCCTCTATCATATATGTATATGCCTATGTGTATGTGTATTTGTGTGTGTGTGTTGAAAAGGTCATTTTGAAAACAGTATAAAGGATGAAATTCCATCACAGGGAACAGTACTCTTCCTTTCCAGCATGAGCTACCATCAATTTCTGTACTACTGATGCTTCTTCATCTATACTTCTATTCCCTGGCATTTGCAGCTGAGAGAAAGGATATTCCTCTTAGAGGCCCAATTTGTCTTAGGATCATCCCGTTGCTGACATCTATTGTATGGAGGTTCTATCGACAGTACACTTTGGAAATATAAATGTATTTCACTGCCCTGATGTGTATTAGGTTTGCACAACAACAATTTTAATGGAAGACAATAGTATAATGGTACTGTTTCTCATTGCATAGGGAGCTTATTCATATATATATATATATATATGCTTTCATTATCGAGCTTCTAGAAATGAAGGATTCATTTCTTTGTTGATAATAGATCTGTCTTGGAAACAAGAGGATTTAATTTGGGATTCTTTCATGCTTTGTGGGCTTGTGTCCCATGTGGAAGAAAGGCAGTGGGGGAGCGAACAGCTTTGGTGAGAGTGGTTGAAAATGTTCAGCCGTTCTGCTCTTCAGTAGCAATAAGTCTTGCTTTTCTAGTGTACCTTTGTATATTTCTGTAAACTGTTCTGAGAAACTGTGGAGTCTGAGTATTGATTTTTTTTAAAGAAAGGAGGAAATTCCTTGGGGATAGTCCTTGTATTTGTATAAAATGTCTCCTAATAAAAGGAGAGGGTGTTGGGGGAGGGTGGTAGATGGAGATTTTGTTATGGGAAACCTCATGGAGAGCAAGAGCTCAGATATTATATTTTATGCCCTCTCTCTCTCCCCAAAGCATTTGTGCCCAGACAATTACAATCCAGTCTAAAGGCTGAGATGCAAAGAGTCTTTCAGGCTTTCCCACATATACACACACAAACATGCTGAGAGGTTTCTGATTCCCCCTTGCGCCTGCAGTTCTTTGTGTTCAATGGAATGTTTCTCTGATGGATCTCCTGTTTTACAGGAGCAGCATTTGGGTGACACAAGAGTTTGTGGGATGGCCGTGGTGGAGCCCACTGTCTATACCACTGTCTGTGCCAACAAATTTGCCAGAATCATTCTGAGAGCAATGAAGAGTTGGATTGCTCTTCAGTCTGAAAAGAACTTGGAATGCTCTTCAGCCTGAGGTGGGTGGGATGGGGTAAAATCCTTGATTCCTTTTGTGCAGACTAATTTAAGCTTCAGTTCTCTGTTAAAATGTGAGCATTTAATGACCTACTGTGCAGGAAGGATGTGAGCATGATGGAGCTAAAAATTGTACAGCACTGTCCAGAAACTAATGCCAGTATAACACCCATGACAATTTAATATATTAATATATTAATTTGGTACAGATCCTCTCATCAAATGATGTGATACTGATGCTCAGGACATAAAGCTTGTAACGTTCATTCATCAGCAGTAGCCCAGCCTTTAATATTGCCTTCTGCTGGGTCTTGTTGGTTAGCTTTAGTGGCCTTAATGTAAAGTACACACCTTTGAGTCACCTTTCAATTTAGGGTTACCCCATGAATTTCAGAGGGTTTACTTAGGTAGGGAGTACTCAGAAGTGGTTTGTCATTGTCTTCCTCTGCAATATAGCATATATATGGTATACCTTGGTAATTTTCCATCAAAATACTAACCAGGCCTGACCCTGTTTAGCTTCTCAGATCAGAAGCTTGCCAGCTGGCAAATGTCAGGTAGCAATAACAATGCAATGCAGACCAGTTTGAGGCATCCTTAAAATTCCCCAGAATGCCCCCGGGTAATGCTGGGTTGGATTGCTCTGGGGCATTATGAGTATATCCTCTTCAAAATTTCGGGAAAGTGAGGGGACAGTGGTGGGCATTGTTGTGACACTGGACCTTCAGAGACATCAGTACTGAATGCAGGGCCTGGTTGCTGGCTGAGATACCTATTAACTGCCATCACAAGGGGAGAGGGCCATCATATTGTGAGCTGGCATTTTAAAAGGCTAAGAGACTGAGCTGTGAACCAGAAGGTCATCAGTTCAGTTTACACCAGCTGCCACCAACGCAGCAACTGCCCTTAAGGAAGCATTCTCAGCTCCCAACTGAAATGTGGAGGTTCTCTTGAAATAGGAGCTGAACTTTCTTTGTAGTAAGAATTTACTGAGAAACATTGGTGTAAAACCAGGTGAACATTCTTAGCTGTGCGCATGTGAAGAATTAATAGGGTTTCAGCATTTTGTTAAATTAGATGAATTGCCAGAAGTATGCTTTAACATGGATAAAATGTGCCTACAATTAATAGATTGGTACATTTTAGTACAGGTAACTTAACATTTTCCTACAGGGATAAGAAAAGATACTTACTTGGAATGGCTGTGATAGAAGGCAGAACATAAAGCTTCAGATTAACATTTTCCCAGGTAGTTCTGGATGAATGCCATGTTGATCTGATTAAAAAACAAGAAGCCCATTGATTAATTTGGAGAATATCTAAATAGGTTTATTATTTGAATATGTCTGCAACAATGGGAAAATACTCAGTTTTAGTGAATTCTTATAGCAACACCTCCATTAAGTGGTATACTATAATGATAATTAATGTTTGGAATATATTATCAGGTGTTCTCTAATGTACTTTTGATGAGCTTTAATGATGCCTGATGTATTCTTTTTAAAAAATTCCCCCCCGTCTCTTTTTTCAGCTTCATTGTAGTAATGACTTAACCCAGATGGTTGACTCCATCCATAAAAGACCCAAACAGAAATTTCAAATATTTTATGAATTCACTATGTAGCTTCCCACAACCTCCAGTTTTGAAGTGAGTCAGAAATCAGAATTAGGAATTTTTGATAACTGTGTCCAGCCTGTGTTGTTAAACAAACTTGTCTGATTCATTAATTTGTAGATTGAAACAAAATTGTCCTTAGTTTTCTACATCGCTTCAAATTTTATGATATTCTTCTCAGACCAGAAAAGTCTCCAAAATGCACTGAAATATGTGATTCATGATAAAATGTGTACAAAATTGCATACAAAAATTGTGATGACATACGTTCACAATAAATTACAGATTGATGTAGCAACAGGAGAGATGAAAAATTTATGAAGGAATGTGTGAAACTGATGTGGGTTGGAAATAGCCTGACTATTGGACTATTGAAGCTTTTTGTTTAAGAAATGGGATATTAAATATGAAAAATTAAGAAAAATAATAATACAGTTGATACTCCATTTTCATGGACTTCGAGTCCGCGTCCCTCATCCATTCATGGGCGGGATACAGAGGGGGATAAAATGGGGCACGCACCCCCATTCAAGCCTATGGGGCTTGAATATTTGTGGTTTTCTGTTTTCGCAAGGGGTCCGGAATGGATTCCCGGTGAAAATGGAGGGGAGGGGCAGCTGTACATGTGAATCAAGAAAGAAGTGGTTGTGTGTCAATGGTGGCATACTTAGCATACTAAGTGGCATACTTAGCTGACAGAGGCTGATACCTTGTTAGTGATTTGCATAGACTTACATGCACCTTACTTGTATGTGGATCTCCTTTCTTATGGGGTGCACAGGGCTATTTGTTGAACACCCTGTTGGTACATTCAAAAATCTCCCAACACCTGTCAGGTAGCAAGTCCAGGCAAGGGAAGTTGCTGCTGTCTCTTATTGGCGAGGAGGAGAGGTAATTTAGATTATCAAGATCTGGCTGTTCTGAAATAAAATGTGAGTCCACCATCTTTTCTTCTCTCCAACCAAGCTGAGACTAGCTGTTTCTCCATGGTCTGAATTGCCTCCCTCTCCACCAAGTGAGAGCAGCACTGGCCTTTTCTAGGGCTTGACAGCAGCCAGGCAATAGGAAGATGCAAGAGATGGAACCTGACAGCTTCTGGAAAAGATCCTTCATTCAACATACCTAGTTCCAAGAAGATGCAGGCTCTTTTCCAGAAGCTGTCAGGTTCTGTCCTTTGTATCTGCAAGGTCCTTATCTGAAGCACTGAATAACTCCTGCCCATCAGTGTATACTGTATTGAGCTAGATGGACCAATGCTTAAATTCTGTATAAGGTAGTTCTTTTGTTCTTATTACTTGTTCTTCAACATTGTTTCTCCACATACACTACATAGCTTTGATGATGCCCTGTTAACATACTGTTGCTATGAATGTACAATTTCACATGCAAAAGCCCTCAGGTTCAATCCCAGGTTGAGCTGAAGGAAATCCTTGCCTGAAGTCCAGGGAACTGCATCCAGTTACTCTTCATTAATGCTTCTCAACCAGGAAGCCTGCAGATGTTGTTGTATCTCAGTTCCCAGAAGCTCCAGCTGATATGGCCACTGGTCAGGGAATGTGGGAGTTGGTGTCCTACAACATTTGGAGCCTCTTGGTTGAGAATCACTGCTGTCGATAACAAACTAGATAGGGTTGTCAGATTTCAGAGTCTGGTTGATTATCGAATTTTTATGTATCATCTCCAGGAAAGAGAGGATGGTATGAAATCTCCAGTTTTGGTGGGTTCAGCTCTGGACAAGAAAGAGGTGTGTGCATGTCTCCAACTCAGCTAGTAGAACAGTAGCTTGTTACAATGTGCAAGGCTTATTTGATTTGTTGCTACTGCTTGTAAAGCGTCTCCAAGGGGTTTATGTATTTATTTAGTCTCTGCCTTTCCTCTCAGTTGTTGTGGTGCCAGGGCTCACCTTCTGATCTGATCTGTATCTTGCTAGAAGCAAGTAGACTAAACTGAATGTTTGTTATCTCATCTCATTAAGTAAATGAGAAGAACTAATCCCATCATTTCATCTTGATCTGGGAACAGTTCCTTTAGCTAGGATTTCTGTCTTAATTTCCAAATGTAAAATGTATTCTGTGTGTAGGCATTTGTGTATATTTGAAGGACAAGCTGAGAGCAGCCATGGCCAGTACTTTATGCATAATGTTTAATGAGATAACCTGGGGCTGATCTTAGATCTCAGGAGGTTCTGGTTTGGAAACCTCAGGGTCTGAGACAATCCTGAACCGGCAGCCCTAGGACTAGATAAAACATAGCTCATGATTGAAGCACATTCTTAGATGGTCCCAGTTTTCCATGCTTCCACTGTTCTGGTCAAATAGATTTCAGCTATGACATTTGGAAAGGATCACTGCTTTAGACCCTGGAGAGCTGATGTTTTTGAAAGTGGACAGCATTGTGCTAAGTAAGTAGATCAGGAGTCAGGACTCAGCCTTATGAGAAGCCAGCCTTATGAGTAAGAGGTGACACAGAAAGCAGTTAGGGACCAGAAATGGGAGTGATGGACAACCAACGCTTACATTGGATGCAGAAGCTGGCTGCTGCTTTTTGAAAAACATCCCTTTGTGCACCAAGACCTCTGTAAATATTTTTGGATTATCGGTCAGAAGAATAACACAGTTCAAAACAACAAGGCTGGGTACAACACAAGGATGATGGGTTGTTCTTTTTCCATTGCAGATCTGCGTGGCCTTGACTAGGTTTTTGAGGATTGCTATTCAGCCAGTGCCTTTGTTTTTGGATAAGCTGACATTGTCCCCAATATTTCTCTTGTGTAATTTTCCTTTACCTCCCTGGGACTCAGGAGAATTAAACCATTAAGGACTGATTACAATAGCTAATTGTAATTTGCTCAAAGGCTAAGAGCAGCAGAGCAGGCTTTATGCCACCACACAGGAACGTGTGGAAATGTGAAACGTGGGAAATTTCGGCTTCGAAGAAACTGTACTGTTTCATTTGGAGCAAATAAATTTATGAAGTCTTTCTCCTGCCCATATACCTCCCGATCAGGCCTTTCATACTCTCCAAGAAAGACACCTCGTTGTATATAACCAATAGCCTGTGTGTGTGTATGTCTGTGTATATGTGTCATTACACCAAAAAAGCAAATAATTTTATTTTGGGCATGCAATTTAGTCTCTTGGAAATTTTGGCTATTTGTGTTTTGGTTTTAAAAGAACAAGTTCTTAGCTCTTATGGCTTTGACGTTAGGCTTGAAAATTAGTTAACAATATCTGGTGACACTCGTAAGTGGACTGATGGAAGGATGGAAGGATAAACAAGATAAAGGGACAGGGCATCGGTATATAAAATATTTCAGTAGCTCACATCCAGTTTGTGCTGCACCAAGGAGGCCTAAATTCACACACATTTTTTTTTGTGCTGGAGTACAAAAGGACTTGTACCTCATATAGAGGCTCTGAATTTTGATATGCATATGAGCATTCTCCTATGTCTTATTCTATTGGGACTACAAAAATTGGCCTTTCGATTGAAGTTCTGTGTCATCTTGAATTTATGATGCCCTATGCCTTAAATGTGCACTGCTGTGCTTTAATGACAGCAGCATGTTTTTGCATCTCAAGAGAGGATAAGTTAAGGTAGTTTAAAAGTTTTTCTAAAAGTTAGCTCAGGTGTACATTGGAAATATGTGCATTTTGTGTGTGTGTGTGTGTGTGGTGTATGAGAGAAAAAGAGAGAGAAAGTGAGACAGAGTGTTGTTTTTAATTTTTCTACTTTGATCCCCTCAGGAAGAACTCTGATGTGAAATGCCTATAAAGAAAATTACGCTTTTAAGTTGCTTTTTGCAGCTTTTTATCTTCAGGGTGTACTTTTGCAAATGTAATCGGAGGCAGTGCACTTACATACAGAGAGAGAAAGAAGGGAAGTTTTGTGACTCCTTTTGTGCAGAAGGTTTTTTTTTTCTTTTACCCCTTCCCATTTTCTGCACAAAAGATTTTTGAAATCATGTTGTGCTCTCCCCCCTGCCTTTTTAAATGTATTTTTATAGGGCAGCATTTAAATGGGCACCTTTTATTCTTTTTTTTAAATTGCGAATTAGATACTTTAAACTGATGCAGGTTGCAAGTGAGATGGCTTAAGTATAGTTTCCCAGGAGTAGACTACCTTTTAGACACCCTTTACAGTAATTTCTGAGTGCTGAAAAGGCTTACAAAAATTCAGGACTACTTCCCCTTTCCAACCTCTACCCAAAAAGCTTATCCATTAGTTGTGCTTAGTGTGAATGAATTAACTTGTAGGCAGTACACAATAGTGTTCCTTGGTATTCTTTTCAGGCAAAATGAGCAACATAGAGACATGCTATTTCTCAGGAAGGTTTTGTGTGACTATTGCAACTGTCCTGAGATTGTTCTTTATTTCCCTTAAAACTACAGGTTTCTAGCTCTCATGGATGTTTCCATAAATCAAATAACACAGTGAAGTTTTTGCTAAAAGGCAAATGTGATCCATAGTCGCCTTTTGGTACAGGTTGAGCCTCCCTTACCCGCAATTCCAAAATCCAAAATATTCCAAAAATCAAAATAGTGACCGCTTTCCTTTCTGATTGTTCAGTCTACACAAATTTTGTTTTATGCACAAACGTATAAAATCACCTTTAGGTTATGTGTATAAGCTATATATGAAACATAAATGAATTTCGTGTTTAGACGTGGGTGCCATCTCCAAGATATCTATACAAATAGAGATATTCCAAAATCCAAAAATATCCAAAATCTGAAACACTTTTGGTCCCAAGCATTTTGGATAAAGGAGACTCAGCCTGTCAAAAGGAAAGCAGAAATAACTTTTCTTGTTTATTATTATTTTTGGAAAAAAATAACAAGCTCATATGGATGTGTCTATAAGTCAGCTATTGCTGTTACTTTTTGGTTGTTTGTTTTGCTAAAAGACAGTTGTGTTCCAAAACATGTCTTCTGGTAAACGAAATAGGGGACAGGGAACTAGCCTTCATGGCGACCTTCAAGTCTCGCTTTACAAAGTACATTAAAAAAAAGAAGACCAGCACCAGCACCCCAAATTCTTTTAATTAGACCAGAAGTCTAGACTTTGAGCCAGAATTCTTCAATCTGTATATGAATCGTGTCAATTATTCTAGTGCTGCTAGTTAAGGGAAAAGGCATTGGGAATACTGATGCGCCAGTTCTTTACAGATGTACCTCTTTTGTCTTGGAAATGGAGCCCATGAAAACCCGTGTGAGAGTGATCTTAAAACACCCCAGTTTCCCCCCCCTTATACTGCTTCCCCGGCCCCCAACTTGTTTGCATCTCTTGATCATTGCATTCTTGGCATAACTTTCTCCCTTCAAACTGTCAAGCCTTTTTGGAGATGGGGCTCGTGCAGCTAATCAAAGAACACAAATGCTGCATCCGCTCTGCAGAAATAATCCAGTTGGATGCCATTTTAACTGCCGTGGTTCCATGCTAAGGAATTCTGGGATTTTTAGTTTTGTGAGATATTTAGCCTTCTCTGTCAGAGAGCTCTGGTTCCACAACCAACTACAGTTCCCAGAATTTCATAGCATCGAGCCATGGCAGTTAAAGTGGTGTCAAACTGGACTATTTGTGCAGTGCGGATGCAGTCAAAGACATGATACCGTAACACCCTTTGGTAACACCTTTTGTTGTTGTCATCAAAGGGTGACCACTTTAACAGCCATGGTTCAATGCTATGGAATTCTGGGATTTTTAGTTTTGTTTAGCTTTCTCTGTCAAAGGGTGACAACCAAAGAGTGACAACAAATATGTAACTCATAGAGAGGTCAGAATTCTGGCTCCTCCATGTTGGAAAACTTTCTTAGCCACACTATATAGGTACCTGAGATTTCACCAAATGTTTGGGTACACACCTTAAAACTTGGGTAGACACCTTAAAACTAACATCCAGACCCGTGCTGGTCTATGACTGTAGTAAAGTTGAACTGAACTGAACTACATTCAGGGCTCCAACAACCGTAATGGGTGTGAGTGGGAGAACCTTCCAGAATGAGGGTGGGAGAGCTAATCCCTGGAGCTGACCATCCCTGGAGTGACCATCTTTGGACCAGAAACCTCAAACTAAAGCTGGAATATGGTAGCAACTGAATTATGTGCTTGTTTCCATATTGCATAAAGGGATAAAGGGATGCAGTGGCTCAGGTGGTTCAGACGCTGACTCTGTTGATTGCAAGATTGGCAGGTGGCAGTTCGAAGCCTGGGTGCTGCATGATGGGATGAGCTCCTGTTACTAGTCCCAGCTTCTGCCAACCTAGCAGTTTGAAAGCATGAAAATGCAAGTAGATAAATAGGTACCACTTTGGTGGGAAGGTAAACAGCGTTCTGTGCAATCCTGCTGGCCACTTGATCACAGAGTAGTCTCTGACAACACTGGCTCTTCGGCTTAGGAATGGAGATGAGCACCAACCCCTATGGTCAGACACTACTTGACAATCTTGTCAACGGGGAATACCTTTACCTTTTACTTCCATATTCCATGCTCTCCATGGTGTTTGATGAAATTGCTGACTGGTTTTAAGGCTCCAAGGACACAAAACACCCTTGCTTTATATTCCTGAATTTCAAGACTCAATATATCTGCTTCTGTAGTGTGTGTCTATATATATATATATATATATATATATATATATATATATATGGCAATTAGCAAGGTCCCCTGTGCACTGGCAAGACCCACTGCTATGAACAACCTGTAAATTACCTGAGACAAGGCTTGAGCAGATCTGGGACCCTCCCTTCATCTCTGCCATGCAGGGCACTGAATGGAGCATCACCTCCCTTGATGGGACTGGGAAAGAACTATGAATAAGCATCGAATCAGCTGGGAATTGTTGTCGTACAGACTTCAGTGGTATTATAATGAGGATGCAATGTCAACTGAAGAAAGATTGTACTTGTCACTTGAGCTCCACCTTTGGAAAACAGAGAGAGAGAGAGAAAATTCCTGTCAGAGGAGTCTTTGCAATTTATTATTGGCTCCCTCCGTCAAAGAGTCCAGAGATTTGTTGGAAGGAGGAAGTTGTCTTTTCTACAAAGTGTTTTGTTGTGCAGTGCAAGATGAACCTTCAGATCAGAGGCGTCAGGTCACTGCTGGTTAAACATGAAAGGCCTCTGATAGTATGCACCTCTGGCAAGGCAAGCACTGATTTAAGAAGAAAGAAGATCTTTTAACAGGTGCCAGAGATTTTGTTTGCTTTTTGTTTTTGTTTTTGTGCAGAGCCATTTCTTATTAAAAATGACAGATGCTCTTTGTAAAAAAAAAAAAAAAGGGGGGGGGGTTTAACACATCCATACGTCATGAGCCTGGAGCTCTCCTATGCAAGCAAATGGTCTTTGCTTTTATCTTTCAGGACACAAAATCTATACTCCACCCCACCAGCAACCTGCTTCCCCCTCCTTTGCAGCCTGTTAATGCTATTCAGGGTTGATAAGGAAAGAACAACTCTTTTAAATTCCACACACATATCCTCAGGCTATTGGTACAAATGTGAGTAATGATTAGGGGCGGGTGAATCGGTGTATTTTTGGTCTGTGTCATTTTCTCATGTGTTCTGCCATAAGTCCATTCCACCCGTTTCTGCATTGATCTAAGAGTTTGGTAGTTTAAAATTGTATTTAAATTGTTATCTCTCAACCAGATGTGCATTTTAAAATATACTTAGTTCTCTTAAGGTGTTGCTCTCTCAAACAACTGTGCATTGTAAATCCCCAAGCTGGGAATTGTGTCAAAATACTCACAAAGGGCAAAGGCATCCAATGCACATTGGATGACTTTGGATAAGTGACATTCAATCCACATAATTGTTCCAGGGAAGTAAATCAGGTCAGCTGGTATCAGAATGTGCAAAGACAGATTTCCTCATTTAATAAGAAATAAGTGATAAGCTATAGTTTAGATTTTTGTCCATGAGTCTGTTTCATTGCCTTCTCCACCCCTGAAATGTTGGAAGGAGACTGGAAGTGTATGCTTCCAGTTTAAATTAATGGCAGTTTATTCTTTTATTTAAACATGGGAATGCAAACTGGCATTTATCTAAACAATCCAGGATGTAAAACCACAATTTAGCATAGGGGGCATTCATACTTAGTACTTTCTTGTCCTGAAGAGATCTGGATCTCCACGGTGATGCAATACCGGATTGGTGTTCCCATTACATTTTCCATTCCTGAATCTTTCTGTGGCATTTTAACCCTGTTGCCATTCACACTTGCCACCGGAGCAATTTAAAATGAAGTGCCTCCATTTCTGGGAATAATGCAGAGCAATCTGAATCAATTTGGTAACATACTCACACTGCCGAAGATGAGGATCATTGCGTCTCTGAAAAAAAGACACAGGAAAAAACCTGATATCAAATATTCCGGGTTAAGTGCACTTAAGTGTGTTTTCTGGCAGCCTCTGCCCCGCCAAACTGCACTGAGGTGTGAATGCCATGAAAATAACCCGGTTTCACACCGGGTTATTTCCCTAGTGTGAATGGGGCCATAGTCAATTTAAATACAATTGCTCTCAGTTTAGGTGGAATGTTCTGCGGCTAGTTTAAAGTTGTAGCTGATACTTCTGATTTCATTGCAGATATGCTGATGGAGGAGAGGAGAGTACAGGCAAGCCTGAGGCTTCTGCATATGACCTCCATGTGATGAAATATTTTATATAAGTGTATGTTGTTGTTGTGTGCCTTCAAGTAATTCCAGTTTAGGATGACCCTAAGGCAGGATTTTCTTGGCAAGATTTGCTCGGGGTGTGTGCCTTTGTCTTCCTCTGAGGCTGAGATAGTATGGCTTGCCCAAGGTTACCCAGTGGGTTTTCATGGCTGAGCAGGGATTTGATCCCTGATTCCCCAGAATCCTAGTCCAATGCTCAGATCACTACACCATGCTGACTCTCCATATACATCTATAGGGAGGGTATACTTGATTGAATAAACCATGGTTAACTGTAATCCCTGGTTGGATGACACAACTGTGGTTTAGTTTGGAAGGGTCCCCTTCTGTTTTAATCTCTTTCTGGATGTGGAAAGGAGTTACAGTGGACCCTTCATGTTCACTGGAGCTAGGGATGCAGGACCCTAGTGAAAGTGGGGGAAAAACACAAATCAGAAGCACTTAAAATCTGAGAAAACACCTCTCTAGAAATTTCTGCATCTCCCAATGCAACTCTATGGTCAATATTCACTGGACGCTGGAGGTGCTAGAGGACCTACAAATGTCCAGAAAATTGTTCTCTCTAGGAATCTCTATCTCTATCTGGTAAAAGCTGGCCTTAGAGTTGCTTTGGAGGACCTAGAGCAGGGGTAGGCAACCTTTCCCCTTTAAGGGCCGAGGGACTTCAGCTCCCAGAATCCCAGGAGCTATTGGCCAACATGGGACTATTGGCCAACATGGCTGAGGCTTCTGGGAGCTGAAGTCCCTCGGCCCTTAAAGGGGAAAGGTTGCCTACCCCTGACCTAGAGATTCCTAGACAGAAGATACAATGGGACGTCATTATCCGCAGGCTTGCCATCCGTGGATTCAATAGCGGCACATGCACATGGCCACACTACTATTAGGGACAATGTTTGGGGACAATGGGGACTTTCCTGAATTCCCATTGTCCCTAATGGTGTCATGGCTGCATGGATGTGCCGCGATTGGTGACAATGGGAGGAGGTCTCACAGTTTTTGGTATCCATGGGGGGGGGGAGTCTGGAGCAGATCACTGCAGATACTGAGGTCCCACTGTATTAATCAAATCCACAAGTACTCCCATCTGCAAAAGTCAAAGCTGCAAATGTGGAGGACTGACTGTATTTATTTATTTTGAGTACTTATATCCCATCCTTCAGTCAAAAAGACTGTTAGAATGGCTTTCAAATTGTTAATTTGACAATTCCTTGCTCTCAGGCTTATCTATAGAAGAAGATAGGATACACAAGGAAAAGGGGATGACAACAGAGGAAGGGATGAAGTTAATCAAATATTGGCTGCTTTTCTTTTTCCACAAAGGCTAGAGCAATGGTAGGTGGAATACACCAAGAAGGGCTCTCACCAGCCATGGGGGCCCAGGCTCTATGGAGTTAGAAAAACTGGCACAAGTTTGTGCAGTTAACTCTAGCTACTGTGTTAGCATTATATCATAGTGATGTTCAGCTATGCAATTAAATCAGGCTGTACATAAAATATAGACATATGGTAACACCACATCATTACTTGTGTTATTTGAGGAACTGGATTTTTGTCAATTCTAAGATCAGCTGTGGTCTGCTCTGCATACTTTGCACTACTGTGTAATGTATGTGCATATGATAATGTCAGCCTTGTAAATAGGTCCCAGTATTTAAGAAAAGCGAGTCACTGAGCAGTAAAAACAACAAAGTAATTTGGGTTTCCTTAAAGATTTAAAAAGTTATGGCCTAAACCTTTGCAAGTTTGAAACTGCATCTGATGAAGGACAAATTTAACATGGCACATTATATTGTCTTTAGTCCTTCAGAGGTGGCTCAAGACTTCATTAAATGTTAAAAAGTAGGGTGAATAGGCCACAAGAGGTGCGTAGGGGAAAAATGCATTTGTATTCAGTTTACAAATTTCCCCCTATCTGTTTGCTTACAGGTGAGGCTTCTTCATCATACATGAATAGGCAACCCTATTCAGTTCTTAGGTTGTATCTGCAAATAACCCATTTGAAGTGAGGATTTCAGAGTGCATCTGATTTCTGCAGGTTGAGAACGATGGTGGTGATTACAGGAAAAAGGATAGACAGTATGCAGTCTGTGTGGCCAGCTATAATATTCAACTATAATTTCTATCCCGCAGAGGTTAAAACATACTCATCCTTTCAAGAATGTTCCTGTAGCCATTTTTGCCCTGCATGTACTCTATCAGCACAGGCCAAGAGGATGACACAGAGAGAGTAAGTGTGGGTGTGAGGTTTGCTATGGTCTCCAGAAGTATGCATCACCTCCCAACTATCCATCACTACAGAGCTGCATATGGCATATGTATACAGAATAGACACACTTGCAGAATTGTCTGTGTTGGCTCGCCATAATGGTTAATGTAAGAAAGTCAGGTGGGTTCTTTTAATTACTTAAACTTAATTAAAAAAATGATTCCAATGTACTGTCAACAGCAGTTAGTATATACTGGACAATGCATCAAGCCTTAGTAGCAATAGTAAGCATGCTGGGCTCAGTCAGTAGACAACCATGCCCACAAGAGTGTGGTGTATAACTGGAAAGGTTCTCTAAGATGTGGTTCATTGGGACCCAGTAAATGCTGTGGGAACACACAATGTTCTATATCAGTTGCTGAAGGTAAGCAGGTGTAAGTAAACCCATTGGATTGGAGGTGACTTGTGTAAAAACTGGGAATGTAAGAGTAACACGTTCAGCCTGCAACAGAATTTGGCAATGTATCCTTACCTCCTAACAGGAGTTTTGATCTGATTCCAACCAACTGGCTACCTGTGCTTTCTTTGAGGATAACCTCTTGTGTTTTCCTGCGTTCATTTTCCATTATTCCCATTATTCCATATCTCCTGGAAGCGACTGAGCATACTCAATGATTTGGGAAGATTTGGGAAAATTACGTTTTTGGATTTCAATTCTCAGAACCCACCAACCAGTATGGCCACTTTCCACGCTGGTTGGGGGATTCTGGGTAATACCATCCAAATTCTTATGAATCCTCATTGCAAAATTTGGAGCTGGAGAGTTACTGACCCCCCTTTTTTTTCATGGTTTTTAAAAGGTATTTCTGCAAAGCTCATGAGTTCCTGCAAGCATGTGAAGTCAAAGGCTTTCACGGCCACATCCATAGTTTTGTGTGGGTTTTTTGGACTAAGTGGCCATGTTTTGGAAGGATTTATTTCTGAAGTTTCGCCTGCATCTGTGGCTGGCATCTTCAGAGGAGTGAGGATGCCAGCCACAGATGCAAGCAAAACGTCAGGGATAAATTCTTCTAGAACATGGTCACATAACCCAGAAACCCACAGAAAAGTATCCTGCAGGCATGTTCACTGATACCTTGCTCTTGTGTAACCTGTTGGCATGGTGGCCCTGCATTCAGTATTGGAGTATTGGAAGAAGTGATAAATCTTTATTTTATTTTCTGCAAAATGTAGTAAGATATGTTGGCTTTGAGAACATGATTTCTTTGTATTGTCTGTGTTCCTGGTATACATGCAGTTATGGATCTGCCTACTTGCTGTACTTATTGGTGGCTATCATTTGGGATAGCTGCAGGTGACCAGGTGTGAAACAGAGCATTAGATCTGCTTCTGTTTTCCATTCACAGTGGGTGCTTGTTTTAATTTTCTTACTTATTAAGTGAATGGCTGCCATGTTCTCCTTTGGGAAGAAATGAAGCACTTCATTTGAGTAAGTACAAATCTGATAACGTAGACAGACTCTGAGCATAGGAAACAGGTTGCCTGTTTGTCTAGGTAGACTAGCTCCTAGTAGAGGAAGCCAATTCCACCTCGAGCCTACCTTACACTGGGCTCTGCATATGACTCCTCTTCCTTTCCCAGAGAGTCTTATTTCATTTAAGCTTGAGAGATAGCAGTTCTGTCAAATGGACTAAAACCTACCCCTTCCCTTCTCCTTAGTGTTTTAAATAGAGAGGCACCATGACCACTGTGAGGGAACCCAGAGGGGTGTTATAGTCCCCTTTCAGATACTACAGTTGTAACACTATTAAGCTTATCGCACCAGTACCTGTAATGGTCCCATCGAGTCCCTGGAATGTAACAATATGGGAATGGATGTCACCGCATTAGGCTATTGATAACATGATAGTAACGTTACGAGAACACATATTATCACGCTGCATTTACTGTTGTATCAGTACCAGTGCTAAAGCAGTTCCTCAGCCGTCCCTCATTGGCGCATGCTCACTCTTGTGAAAACCCCTATGTCTGCATTGGAAAGAATGCTATCGAGAGGTTTAGATAGCGAGCATCCATTGTTTTTTCTCGTAAACACAATGCAATTCAATCTACAAAAATAAAAAAAAAATTTTTTAAATTGCCTGTGGCACCTTCCTTGCATCAACACCGGAAGAATTGAGTTGAGTTGAGTTTGTGGACGCCAATCAGAACACAAGGACATATTGAGACCGGGTAGGATTATCGCACACACATCATCTGGAATGGTCTGAAAGTGTTCTTGCTGGCTGAGGAGGCCTTTTTACAGTTCTCCTCCTGGAACGGGCTAGGGACTGTCAGAGCACAGAATGGGAACTCGATGAGGATCATACCGTGCGATAAAATATGTTCCGTTCCATTCTCATCACGTACTCATTACGTTCCGAGAACACAGTGTGATAAGCTTATATTGATTCCACTTTAACTACCATGGTTGATTCCTATGGAGTCTTAGGGTTTGTACTTGTTGCACTAGAGCTCTGTGGCTAAGAATTTGAAATATTGCTCCCTAAAATGCAAATCCCAGCATTCCATAAGATGTTGCCATGACATTTAAAGTGGAATCATAGTCTTATAATTGTATAGTGTGAAAGGGCCTGTGGTCTCTCTCTGTGCAAAGTGCTTGAGCCTCAGAAGTGACTTTAAGGCTAGAGTGTGGAACAGGTGGCCCTTTAGATGTTGGACAGCAGCTCCCATTAGTCTTAGCCAACATAGTCAGGGATGATGTATCATGGAAGTTGCAGTCCAGCAACATCTGGAAGGTCACACATTCTCCATCCTTGTGTTAAGAAATGAACAGTCTTTCCTTTTCATCAGCGCTTTCCCAATTATGGGCCCTTTCCTAGTAAAAAAAATATTATTAAGGCATCCTGTGGTTTCCTAGTGATAACAATTGAGTGGCAACTATTGGGTGGTGAAAGAGTTAGTAACAGAATTGTTGCAGTTGTTGTGTGCCTTCAAGTCACTCCCAACTTATGGAGACCCTAAGGCAAATCTATCATAGGGTTTTATTGGCAAGATTTGTTCAGAGGGTTGTTGTTTCTTTTGCTTTCTCCTGAGGCTGAGAGAGTGTGGCCTGCCCAAGATCACGCAGTGGGGTTTCCATGACTGAGTGGGGATTCGAACCCTGGTCTCCAGAGTCATAACCCAACACTCGAACCACTGCACCAACAGAGTGTTGTCCCTTTTGCAAAAACAAATTAGAGATTTGCGCTGCTCACATGTGTATTAGTGGAAGAAATTGCTGAGTAAAATAATAATAATAATAAGGGGGGGGGGGGGGAAAGGAGGAGGAAACACAGGGATAATCCTAAAAATTTCCATAGAAATCGGCTAAGTTATTATTGATTCACAGAGCACGACAAAACATCACTGCATGAATTAGCAAACAGCTGTTTCTAATTTGAGTTTAGAACTGTACACAGAGGAACTTGTTTTAGTGTTCACTCCTTTCATTTATAATGAATTTTAATCACCGCTACAGGTGAGAAAAATGTAGAAACAAGCTTGTATCTTGTGGAAGAAACAAAGGAGAGACAGATGCTAACAGATTTACAGTCTGTGATAAAAGGAATGTTTTGGTACACTTTACATGTAATTAGGGTGCAGCTGTTTGCAGTCCCAAGTCCACGATGCACAGCAGAATATAGTGTCTGCTGCTGTTCCAAAGGGAGTGCAGAAAAACAGTGATTCAACCCTGAAAGCATTTAGTTTATTCCTAGATCTAACATAAAACTTTTCTCCTCCACCCCTCTCCTAGTCATTTATTGCAGTGTGATATAACTTGCTAAATAAGATGCGGGGGGGGGGGGGGTAGGATTGTAATTGAATACAGATTTTGACTTGGCACGTTTATTTAAGGACTGCATGTTTAACCAATTAATGCGTAAATCAACTAACAATGTGTATCTGTGTCTGTATTTTCTTTCAAGGTCTAAAACACACTGCAGAAATAATCCACTTTGAGACCCCTTTAACTGCCCCGGCTCAATGCTTGGAAATTCTGGGAACTGTAGTTTTGGGAGACCATTAGCTGCCTCCGTCTGAGAGCTCTGGTGCCACAATAAACTACAAATCCCAAGATTCCCTAGCACTGAGCCAGGCCAGTTAATGCGGTCTCAAACTGGGTTATTTCTGCTGTGTAGTTTGGATTCAACTCTTGGCGATGTACAGTGACCCCATGAATTTTGTAGTATTTTTCTTAGACAAGGAGAACTGAAAGGTGGCTTTTGCTCTGAAAAGTGACACGCAGAAATAAAATCCAATGCAGTCTGAAAAAAGTGTCATTTATGAAAAAGGTAATCTGGTAAGAAATAAAATCCAATGCAGTCTGAAAAAAGTGTCATTTATGAAAAAGGTAATCTGGTAACAACATTTTAAAACATGTTTAATTGTTTTAAAAGCAGAAGTGCCTATAAACACTGCAGAGAGCAAGCAGCATTTTTTAAACTCTCACATCCACTTGGAATGTGTAATGCTTGTGTATTGTCCAAAAACCTCAACAGTTTGCTTTCTCTTACAGAAACACTGTTTATACTCATATACAAAATTAATTTAGCTTAATGATTTAATTGACTAGGATCCATGTGATTAATTTATTAAATATTCTTTAAATTGGGTTGGACTTGTATTTTTCTGTGTCTTCGTTGTATACCTTCCAGCATTTCAGAGATGAAAATTGGAGCACATGTGGCCAAGCAACATCAGAGTGTGGTCAGTTGGCAAAAGTAATAAATAAGGAAGAACATGCAAGCTAGGAGATGCTGCAGTGGTTTGCTTTTGCCTGAGCCTACTGGGAAGGGCAAGATTCCACTCGCTTCTCTTATATCCATCCTTAATTGTGTTAATTGGGTGCAAACTACTTTTGCACATTGAATTTAGCAATTGATGTAAGCTGAAGAAATGGGAGGAGGAGGCAGAGAAACAGGAACATTTTAAAAGCAACTGAAAAAATAGGACGGCAGAGGATTAACCTGGACAGTCCCTGCAAAATTGGGACAGTTGGAGGGTATGTAGTTGTAGAATACATGCTTTTTATGCAGAAAATTTCAAGTTCAGTCACTAGTATCTTTGGGAAGAAATGCAAGAGGACTTTAGTTTGAAACTCAAGCCTCATATGCACTGAAGAAATAATGCAGTTTGCACCATTTTAACTGCCATGGCTCAATGCTATGGAATCTTGGGATTTGTAACTTGTTGTGTCACCAGAGTTCTTTGACAGAAAAAGCTAAATATCTCACAAAACTAAAAATTCCAGGACTCCATAGCATTGGGCCATGGCAATTAAAGCAGTGTCAAACTGCATTATTTCTGCAGTGCAGATGAGGTCTCAGTTGGTGTTGACAAGACTAAACTTAGATGGATTCAATGCTCCTTTTTAATATAAAAATATTCCTTACAAACTCCTGTGACTTCTTTGCATTGTTTATGGGACCCCAAACAGGGCTCTGTATTAGCAGTTGGGGGGGTTACTGGTAGCAAGTTGTTAACAAGTTTATTTTACCTTATGAAAGAAAAAGGAGTAGTTGAACAGGTAAACGTGATAGGAGGAAATTTACTACCCCTAAAATCCTGATGTTTCTACTTTTCATGGTTCTCATTCCCACTATGTTTTAATGACCCTCGTTCTCATCTCAACCGAATTGCTAAAGCGGTTTGGAGAGGGAGGGCATGCGCTAGACCCATTTAACACACATCTTTTTGAAACTGATTTTTTTCTGCGTCTTTTTCGATAAATCGATTCCACGCAAGTGTGAACCAGATGCGGATCGGAATCGATTTAAAGTTGCCCTTCGGCTAGCTGAAGCGGGTCCATTTTGAATCGATTCATGCGCCAATATGAACCACAAGTGGGTTATTTTACAGTAAGAAAATGCAATCGGGGCAAATGTAGTGAGAACCATGCTCTGCTGTCAAACCGATCCATCGATTTGGATTGCAAACCGATTCATTTGTAAGTGGGGCTGAAGCCTTAGTGTGGAATTACATGAAGAGTGAGGAACCAATATTGCTGGTCTGCAACTTCTTTGCTCCAGATCATTGGTGGCCAGGGCTGATGGGATTTAGGAGTCCACCAACCTCTGGATGGTCATCATAAATAATTCAGTCTGTAAGGAAACAATAACATAGTAACCAATAACAATAAGGAAACAATAACATAGTAACCAATATAGCAGAAGAGTTACAAGCAACTTTCAGCCTCCGCCTCAATAACATGGGTGCAACATCTCTGCCATACGTCTCCTGGTCCTGGTCTGCATATGAAATTGTCTATATTCTCTCTTCCAGAGTAATTTTCATTGTATTTTTAGAACTCTTAAAAACCAAGTTCACATTCTTTCCTGTATAAGACTTGAGCCTGCAGCCTGTATTTCCTTGTACTTGGTAGGGTTGGGAGTAAACACACTGCTGTCAAATCATTGCTGTGATAAAGCCCTGGATTTACACATCATTTCCAGTGTAGCTGTCACTTTTACCTCTCTAACAAGAGATAGTTATGGTGTCAAAAAGTAACCAGGAAATCTGGTCTGCAGACAAAAGAACTGTCAGTCTGATACTCTCCTATGTGTGTCTTTTAAAGCCTTCCTCAGTTCTCGGGAGAGAATCTGTAATGCATTTAAATAAATGAGTAAAAGTATGGCTTAGGAAATCAGAAGGCTTCCTTATACCAGGTCAGTTACTTATTGGTTCAACCAGATCAGCATTGTTTATACCAGAGGTTCTCATGAGGTCCATAGGAAGGTTGTGGAACATCAGAGAATTTTTGGTCTTGAATTTAAATGTGATGGAGGTCAAGCCTTTTTCAAATAAGGCAAGATTGTCAAGCAGGATAACAGCCCTACAGGCCTAATTCCAGTTGTTATTCACTACTAGAGTAGATAGATTCATTGAATCATTGGAATTTATGTATGTGCTGATTTACCATATTGTCTTGGTTCAGTGATTGTTCTGTATATGGGATTGAGAACCAGATTTGGAGCAGTGGGCCTTTGCAGACTGCTAGAAATAGTGCAAATTGAGTCCACTTTTAGGGTTAGGGTTAGGGAATCATGGGAACTGTTTTTTATTGTGGCACCAGAGCTCTCTGACAGAGAAGGCTCAATGTCTCAGAAAAACAACAACAATTCCCATGATTCCCTAGCACTAACCCTAACCCTTAAAGCGGACTCAATTTGCACCATTTCTGGCAGTCTGCAAAGGCCCATAATGTTCTTAATATGGCACTGATGCATCTTTCTTTGGGGTGGGGATTAAAGGTACTCTTCCTTATGGTCTGGCACTGAGCCTCTGTTGTTGTTGTTTTTAAATCATTTCCATCAGGTTGTTGAACTGCCGTTGAATGGACAGCCATCCATGCTGATCTACTTTCTTCTACCAGCTTTGGGTAGAGAGACTGCAAGAGCTCCTACGTTCCTATGATTCTAAAAGTTTTTGCCTGTTGTGCGCCTTCAAGTCATTTCCAATTTATGGTAACTGTAAGGCAGACCTATCATTGGGTTTTCTTGGCAAGATTTGTTCAGAGAAGGTTTGCCATTGCCTTCCCCTGAGGCTGAGACAGTGTGACTTGCCCAAGGTCACCCAGTGGGTTTCTTGGCTGAACTGGGAATCAAACCCTGATCTCCAGAGTCATAGTCCAGCACTCAAACCACTATGCCATACTGGCTCCTTGTAACAGCCTGTCTTTTTTATCAGTAAGGGGTTTCTCATCTACTACATCCAAGTGATCTGCCTGTTTTGCAAATAACCCTAAAATATCTTGATTTATGACTTGCTTATGGCTTGGCTGCTATCGGGTCAGAGAGCTATCTAGCCCATTATTGATATCCTCTCTCAGAACTGGAAAAGTGATTTTTATAAAACAAGCAGTCACAGTTCACATGTCCAGGCAGATAGTTACTGACATAGTTATATTAAACAAACACAGTCCATTTCCGGTTTTTCAAAAGTAACAATATTGTTAGCTTTGTCCACTGCTGGTTTAAAGGATCTATCTCATAATCAGGTCTTCATGAGCCCTAGATTAGTACAGAATTAATAAAGCTTACACTGGGATGGAAACCAAGAGCAGACAGTGCAAATCCATTTATATGTAGTTATAAAGTATGCATGTTGTTAAACTTTAGTAGAAACCTCTAGGTTCTTATAGAGTTTATTTGCATTAATTCACACCTGATGAGTGGTGTAGTCAGACACCTTCTGTGATATGAAGGTTTCCTCTCTCCTTTGTTCGAATCTAGTGGGATAGTCTTTCTAACACAATCCACTAGTAGTTTTAACCCCTGGCAACACTCTTTTGCATTGCCTGTCCCCTGTTTTGCAAATAAAAAACTCAATTTAATTAGCTTGTTTATCATCGTATGTGAAGTTAGCTTGTTGTGGAACATCAAAAATTGCAACAGCTCTTTAAGGTTACAAAATTACTCCTGTCATTTTTATCAGCAAAGGGTTGTTCATCTACTACATCCAAGTGGTTGCCTTACTCTGTGTATCTGTGTGTACTTTTAGGTGTAAATAACATGTGATCCAGGCTTATAGCCAAAAGATTTGGGGCGAGGAACACAGCGAATCAATACATGTGTTAGTAAAGTACATCAACTCATTAAAACTAAAAGATGTGTACATTAAGTGCTTCTCAACATAGGACTTTATTACATGGGGGAAATCCCATGCAGAAATGGGGTTTTAAATAGAAAAAAAATCCATAAAAGCGGGTAGATTTTCACACATCGATGTTAAGGTGTGTTTAACCTGAATGGAAACTAGTCAATAGCCACTTTCAGGAAAATCCCAAAAGTAAAAAGAAGCGGCTTTTGACTACTTTCTGTTTGGGTTTAGCACACTTTAACATCGATGTGTGTGAAAATCTACCCACTTTTGTGGGTTTTCCCCACCTTTTAAATCTCGTTTCTGCATGGGATTTCCCCTCTATGATAAGGTCCATAGATGCAGTTAATAAAATTTGGGGAACAAGGTTTTTGTTGCTTCCTGAGTCAATGTTTGAATGGAGTTATTCCATAGATAAATGGGACACAATTGTGAATGATAACAGTTTGCTCTTATTGGGGTAAGAAATACATTTACTGGATTCATCCTGTCTGGAATTAGCTCCTTAGTGATGAAGATGAATGCATGCAGCGTATAAAATGGTCTGAACATTAAGTTGCTAAATGACTGCACTGTTTAGTGATTGATCATCAAGTTTGTTCATGGAAGCATTATGAGTTTAGCATATATTCTCAAGAAGGCTTGCCTTTACAAGGCTGGTTAGTGTTCTTTTCTCCCTCCGAATTAAATTTTTATTGAATTTTCTTCTCCCTCCCCCCTCCCGTATTTGCTCAGATACTTGTCACTGCTTGATGACAAAAGCCTTCCACTGTCACATGATTCTCTTTATTTTTGAATAGTCACACTCAGCAGGATTAGCCATTTTTAATGACTTTTAATCTCCTTTGGAAAAGTGATTTTCTCTCTCTTCCCCATTCTGTTGCATTAGTTTGATTGCCTTAATGTAGAATTATTATTTCAATAGAAAGCAGACATTATCTATTACGATATTGATCTCCTCACCTCATGTGCAAAAAGTAAGAACAACAACAACAACCAAACATACCTACTACCCAGTTTATTCCTTGGTAGTAATAGTACAAGTTGACTTTCCTTTATCTGAAATGCTTGGGACCAGACATGTATTGGATTTTGGAATATTTGCATATACATAATGAGATTTTGGAGATGAGATCCAAGTATAAAGATGAAATTCATTTACGTTTTTTAGACATAGCCTGAAGGTAATTTTATGCATAATATTTTTAATAATTTTGTGTATGAATCAAAGTTTGTGTACATTGAACCATCAGAAAGCAAAGATGTCACTATCCCAGCCTCCCATGGATTTTATAATATTTTGGATTTTAGAATATTTTGGATTTTGGAATTCCAGATAAGGGAGACTCAACCTGTAGTAGTAGTATTTTAACAGTATTGGCTCTCAATCTGTTACCAGTCCTAGTTTGAAGTGTTGGCTTTGACCTTTTATCACAGCTTGGGATCAAGTTATTTGAAGGATGATATTTCATATATGGTTATCATAATCTTCAGCAGATGTTGTTCAGTACTGCCCATGGTAACTGAGGGATTCTGATAAACGTCAACCAAAAAATCCACCATGCATCTAGGTTCTGCACTGTACAAATAATGCAGTTTGAGTCCAATTTAACTATCAAGGCTCCATCCTACAGAATCCTGGGATTTGTAGTTTTTTGAGGCATCCGCACACTTTGGCAAAGAAGGTTAAAGATCATGTAAAACTGCAAATCCCAGGATTCTATAGGATGGAGCTACAGCACTCACAGTGGTGTCAAACTTCATTATTTTAATGTGTAAATGCTCCCATAGTTGTCAACCCCTATTAAAGTAGACCATTGAATCAAGAGATATTTGCTAAATCAGCACATCGTTAAACTCTGTTGATTCAATGGTCTGCTCTATTTGGGATTAACAATTGGGATTTTGCCCACAGAGTTTGAGGGGGTCTTGCAGGCCTTGCAGTCTGTTTTTTTTTGCTGAATGTGAGAAAACCAGGGCTTGAGCATCCCTGATATCTGTTCAGCCTCTCAATTGAGAGGCAGCTTACTGCCACTATGGACTTTATCACACGAGGAAAAAAGATGGGAGCATAATGCTATGCTTCCATCAATTTCGCACAATAACGAGACAATTTTCACATGACATTGCCATTATCGCGCAATTATCCTCTGAATAAAGCGGCGAAATCACACTACTTTTTATTCAAATCCCATGAATAAAAAGCAGTGCGATTTTGCCATTTTATTCACGGGCTAATCATGCGATAATGGTGACGTTGTGTGATGTCATGTAAAAATCATCCCATTATAGCGCGATATTGACGGGAGCATAGAGCATCCCCATGTGATAAAGTCCTATGGTAGCTGGTTCCATCATTAAACTTGTCTTACCATTACAGGGAAAATAAGCTTTTCATATTCAATCATAATCTTTCCTTCTATAACTAAAGCTCTATAGATGTAGTTCTGCCTTCTAGAGCAGCAAAGATCAAGTATGTGCCCTCTTCTACTTGGCCACCCTAAAGGTGTCTCAAGAAGGCTATCATGTTTACCATTAGATGTCTCTTCCCCAAACTAGTTATGCCTAGTTCTTTTAAACTTTCATCCTTGGACTTTTTCGCCATACCGCTGACCATCTTCCTTGCCCTCCTTTGAAAACTGTTCTAGTTTGTCTCTCACTTTCCCAAAAGAGGTTCACCAAGTGGCTCCTTTGCTGTTTTTCTGGTGTCAGACAAGAAGTTTTCTAAAAAACAAAAACTTCCCCATGCTTTTTATACGCTGTTGGTCCTGCTGAGTGTTTTCACACTGCTTGTTAAAAGATTTTGCAGCCTTTTGTGGTCAGTATTTTTAATGTATTTTGTTGGGTTGGTTTCTTTCATATTTGAACTATTTAGTGTATCTCTTTTTATGTAAGCCACCCTGGATATTTTAATTTGAAAGATGGCATAGAAATGCTTATAATAAATAATAGATGAAATAGAAGAGCAGAACTGGCTTTTAGTTATGGGGGTGGAAGGTAACTCAGTGGTAGACCATGAAGATTTTTGTATGCAGAAAGTCACAGGTTCAGTCCCTAGTATTTCCATTGAACAAAGGGATCAGTGAGCACAGGAGTGGGAATTGTATGGCTCTCATAGTGTTGTTGGATTACAATTCCCATTTGTCACCATGGGCTGTGCTTGTTAGGATTGCTGGGAGCTGCAGTCCTACACACAACGATTCCCATCCCTAAGCTAGCAAGTGATGAAAGACCTTTGCTCAAGATCCTGGGGAGCTGCAATGTAAAAGCCATGGGCAGATGGACAAGTACTTTGACCTTGTGTCAACTTCCTCTGTTCCTTATGTGAGCTGCCCTGGTACTCAAAAGTTTGACTGAGCCTTTGAGTTTAGAGTTTTGTGAGGCTGCGTAAATATTTTGGACTAGCTGGGCCTGCTGAAATATTCTTGAGCTAACTGAGCTTATGTTGAAACTACTTTTAGTATTTCCTTAGGAAAGAAAGAGGAGCTGCAAATCAAATTTGTTTTACCTGATTTTTGAAGCCTGTGGTGTGTGCAGTGCCTAGATCATTACAATTCAGCTGGCACATTGGGACACCCAAGGGGGTTTCTTCTTGACTTAAGGCAAGTTGTGAGACCATTGGTTCTCATATTTACTTTTTCATGATATTTTTAAGAAAAGGAAAGTGGTGGTGGTGGTGGTGGTAAGGACAGAACAGCAGAAAGAGAAGGCTTGTAGGCTGATGTTTTAGGTGAGCCATTCCTGGTGTGAAGGAGTTAGAGAGGATTGACCTAGATTAGCAACATGACATAGACTATCCCTTTTCTTAGGTGTGTTGGACTGCATTATTCTTACTTGATATTTCATGGAGATAGGCATGATGAGAGTTGTAGTCCAGCACATCTGAAAGGCACTCGGTTGGGGGTGGCTGACTTAGGTGGAATGAGAGCAGATGGTCCAACCCCCAAAGATTTATATGATGCTTTCAGCCAACTATAAGATTGTATTCTTTGACACTGCACACCTGGGAAATCTCTGAATGAAAAGTAACGTGCAAAGATTTTGCTGTTTTCCCAACCTCTTTGTTAATTTGAAGCCTTGGTGCTTAGACCTCAGTGCTCCTAAATCTTAGTCCCTTGTTGGCCATCACTTCACAGTCTGCAGTCTGATGCATGTTTTCCCTAGGAGTAAAATCCATGGGATTTATTAACCATTGTGTCGGATTGCTCAGACAGTGCCATGTCTACTTGGAAGCCACGGGTATTGAATATAAACACCGTATTTCAAAAGCATCTTAAAACATTTTGCAAATGTTCAGATGCAAAAATGTTGCAAAATGTTAATTGTTGTTTGCTGAAGCATCGGCTCAACAGACCAGTGGTGTAATGTTGCCAATAAAAAAAATAAAAATCAAATAAAATCAGAAAATACCTTGAGACCAAAATGGCCATTTGCTGCCCTACTTTAAAAGCCCCCAATGTGCCTCCTTGGTATCCCCCTCCCTCATATAACCCCCTTGAGGAGCCCAGCTGGCGTGAGCTGGGAATTAGTGTGTGCAGTGGTTTGCTGGTCCTTCCTTGCTGAATCTAATCCAGGGAACAAGCCGCCAGCTGAATCCTTCCAGTCAGAAGAGCCCATTAATTCAAGTCTGGAAGGGGGTGGGCAGGAGGTAACCCCCCTTCCTTTCTTGGTGAGAGAGGTCCCCTGTGACTCTAGCTGGCTTGAGAGAGAGAGACAGAGGCTGTCCAGGGCAAGGCTTAATGCTTGCTCATTATGGGCTAGTGGTGTTGATTTACAATCTGCAGAGTTAGATTTTAAATTTCTCATCTACACAAGGTTTGATTGTAGGCCTGGGGAGCAGACGATGAATTAGAAAAGTTAAAAAAAAATAGTCTTAAAATGACTTGAAATTCCTGCCAGATTTTCCTTTTCTGGGGCAGGAGAAAAAGAGAGAGAAAGAGAGACAGAGAAACATCTGTAGACAGTCATTTCTTGTTGTTCCTTTTTGTTCAACTCTATTACTCTATGTTTTGGTGGATCATGGCGCAATGCAGTTTACAATAAGAACTGATAGTAAAAGGCTGAAAGGTGATAAAATATAGTAAAAATCACAGAGTGGAAAAATTAGCGTAATGCAAGGAGACAAAAATCAGCAGTAAAATGCCTGGGGTGGGAAGGTTCAGGGCCACTATTTTCCAAAGAACAGCATGGAAGGAAAGTCTTTGCCAGCTGTCTAATGGTGCACAAGGAGAAGGGCTGTTGGGCTTCCTTGTGGTGCAAGACCTTTTATGCATATTTTTATTAATTTCATGCAAAATGCATGGTAAACACACATTATTATATTCTGAACAAAAAGAAGAGTTTCTTTTTCAGGGGAAGAAGGGTGGGCAAAATGCAAAGTTTCCCTAAACATATGCTGATAGATCCCAACGTAGATTACGATTACTACTTTTCAAAAGGATGTTTTGAGTGTTGGACTATGACTCTGGAGTCCATGGTTCAAATCCCCACTTGGCCATAGAAACCTAATAGGTGACTTTGGGCAAATCACCCCCCACCCCCACCCCCCCAGCCTCAGAGAGAGGCAAAGCCAACCCTCCTCTGATCAATTCTTGCCAAGAAATCCCCATGATAGGGTTGCTATAAGTCAGAAACAACACAACAACAATGCTAATAGTGCTGTTCAGTGTGTATTTACTCATAAGTAAGTCCTTCTAGGTAGACCTGCAGTCTTAAATGCAAGTTATCTTTCTGTTGGGTGGGTTTTATCTGTTGTATGAATAGTTGAGTCACCTTGACTATTAGCTGAGGTGAGCGAGATAAGCACTTATTCATAAGTGGATGGAGCATTCATAGCTTCCCACAGTGGAGCTGTTTCTATGATTTCTAATATTTTATTCCATCCTGTCTGTATTTGTAATAAGACTAGTGTGTACAGTAGGCTCTAATTGCTGCTTTGCCATGAACTTTGATATGCCTGCTTATCTATCCTTCCTCCATGAACATGGTCCCCTTCCTCACTGTCACCCACTTTAACTTCGTAGTAGCCTGATGAAAGAGGTTATGCTGATAAATAGCAAGAAACATTAAGTCACCTAGATGGCTTCATGGCTAGGTGTGTGTGTGTGTAGTTGATTCAAATGCAAACATATTGCACTTCAGAATTTGTTCTGGATTCCAGATGAAGTCTATCTATCTGTCTATCTATCTACCTATCTGCAATCAACAAAAAGAACTTTAAGAAATATATCAAGAGCAAAATGATTCAGCTTCTGTCTTCTTCAGTTGCCAAAGATGCAACCCTTCACTGTTCAAAAATTACTACCAACATTTCATATATATTTTAAGTTGTTTGTCAATCGCTTCAATAAATATACGTATAATTGTGTGTGTATCTATATCTATATATACGGTCGTTCCTTCTGATTCACGGGGGATCTGTTCTGGACCCCCCCCCCCCCGGTGAATCAGAAAAACTGCAAATATTGGAGCCCCTTTCTTAGCTGCACTTCCTGCAGTGCTCCATCCCTCCTGTGGCTAGGATGAAATAGTGTCTGATCCAGCCTGCCGTGAGACTTCTCTCCCCATCCTTTGCACCCTCCTCTATGTCTTAAGCTTCATTTCAGAGGACAAGGACACATTTTTTACATTGTAAAGGAACAGCTTACTTGGAGGTGATGGACTGATATGCTTACAACTTCAGACGGACCCAGGGCCCTTCCACACTGCACAGTAATAGAGCTATGATCCTTGGCATCTGCACTGCAGAAATAATCCAGTTTGACACCACTTTAACTGTCATGGCTCAGTGCTGTGGAATTCTAGGAACTGTAGTTTTATGAGCCATTTAACCTTCACTGTCAGAAAGGTCTGGTGCCACAACAAACTACAAAACCCAGTATTCCATAGCATTGAGCCATGGCAGTTAAAGTCGTGTCAAACTGGATTCTGCAGCGCAGATGGCCTCATGGTTTCATGCTATGAAATCCTGGGGTTTACTGTTTTGGGATAGGCATTTAGAATTCTCACCCAAAGAGCACATTCAAAACTACAAATCCCAGGATTCCATAGGAAGCAGCCATGGGAGTTAAAGTGGAATGAGAGTGTTATAACTGTTTAGTGTGAAACGGCCCCATGGCTAGGGAAGAGGCAAGGTATATCAAGTTGTTCAGAGTAATTCAGTAGTAACACTGCAGTGGGCCACTAATGTCTGAAAATTTGTGGCTCAAAATTAGCAGAAATTATGGATCTCTTGGTGGAAACCTCTTGGAGAAATAGGGAGGTAAGCTCAACTTGAGTAGGCTCAAATTTCCAATCAATTTCCAGGTGTTTGGTTTTGTGAGAGACAATATGAGGAACTAAGAAGAAAATATGAGAGAGAGAGAGAGAGCAAGAAAAGAAAAGAGGAATCAAATATTGGCCATGGAAAAATCCAACTGTGTAGGAAACCTGGGCCTTTTTTTTGTCAGATATTTTGAACAGCTCCCTCCTTTTTTGCAAAATATATATTTTTCCCATTGAAAATTGAAATTGACTAACAAAACCAGTATCTCTACTCCAGTATTTTTCCACAGTATGGTGAAGGTACCTCAACGGACTCTCTCCCCTATCCTACTATGTTGCCAGGTCCAATATCTCTTAAGCTATGACATGCTATGCTTCCGTTTCTGGCTGCCACTGGAGTATCTGCTATCTTACTGCAGAGTTGGCAAGCACAAGCATGGCATGAAATCGGCACTGGAGCCAGCCTTGGTTCTGACCACACGGAAGTAAATTTAGGCATGTTGCGTATAATACCAACCTTTTGGAAGCAGGGAGCATCCATTTTGTTGTTAATTGGTGGTTTAAAAGCCACCGGATACCTTACCTTTCTGAGCCACCACTTATCGATTGCAGTATCGTTTCAGGTGCAAGCAAGCTTTTGGGAAATCCATCTTGTTTATGTCAGGCTACTATTGTGTGTGTGTGTGTGTGTGTGTGTGTGTGTGTGCATGCACAAGAGAGATTCTCTGACTGTAACTGCTTCAGTGGAGGCTTTCCTCTTCCGAGGCTGGGCCAGAAAAGATTTTTCAGGCTGCATTATTTGAAACTCGTTCCGACTAGTATCTGCTGAAAAACGCTCACGTATGAGCACTTAACGCAGCAGCTCTTAGAAATGTTTGTATCGCTCTGAGGCATGTTGCGTTTTGTTTTCTTGACTAGCTGTTTATTGCTTGGCAATACTGTAGACAGGTGTTAAACCTGCTTGGGGGAGATGGGGGGGAGGGAAGGAGGAGAAATGGCTTAGCATTAATAGTTTTGCTCAGCATTTAGCATTTTATTTTATTTTTAAAAATCTGTACATCAGGTTATCTCCTTTTCCCTCTGTTTTTTGCTCCAATACCATTTTAAGATTCAAGGCATTTGTGGTGTTGATCCTTTTTGTTTTTCTTTAGCCATTGGGTTTTTCTCTCTCCCCCTCTCTCTTTAAAAAATACTGTAGTAGCAGAAGGACCATAGTGTTGTTGAACGGCTTTGTCCCTATTTTCACAGATGCACTGGGAATTGTTTTTTAATCTCCTTTCTGCTTTCCCATTACAGATGGCGATGACGACCCACAACTCTCCTGGGTGGCTTCATCTCCCTCCAGCAAAGATGTTGCATCACCCACTCAGATGATAGGAGATGGGTGTGATCTCGGCATCGGGGAGGAGGAAGGGGGGACCGGCCTGCCATATCCCTGTCAGTTTTGCGATAAGTCCTTCATTCGCCTGAGCTACCTTAAAAGGCACGAGCAGATCCACAGTGACAAGCTACCTTTCAAATGCACCTACTGCAGCCGGCTTTTCAAGCACAAGAGGAGCAGGGACAGACACATCAAGCTACACACTGGGGACAAGAAGTACCATTGCCATGAGTGCGAGGCAGCCTTCTCTCGCAGCGACCACCTCAAGATCCACTTGAAGACACACAGCTCCAGCAAGCCTTTCAAGTGTACTGTCTGCAAGCGAGGCTTCTCCTCTACCAGCTCTTTGCAGAGCCACATGCAAGCCCACAAGAAGAACAAGGAGCACATGGCCAAGAATGAGAAGGAATTGAAGAAGGATGACTTCATGTGTGACTACTGCGAGGAGACCTTCAGCCAGACTGAAGACTTAGAGAAGCATGTCATGACACGCCATCCCCAGCTGTCGGAGAAGGCTGACTTGCAGTGCATCCATTGCCCCGAAGTATTTGCTGATGAAAATGCCCTGCTTTCCCACATACACCAAGCTCATGCCAACAAAAAACACAAGTGCCCAATGTGTCCAGAGCAGTTCTCTTCAGTGGAGGAAGTCTATTGCCATTTGGATAGCCATCGGCAGCCTGATTCCAGCAATCACAGTATCAGCCCTGATCCAGTCTTGGGCAGTGTGGCTTCCATGAGCAGTGCCACTCCAGATTCCAGTGCATCAGTGGAGCGGGGCTCCACTCCAGACTCAACTTTGAAACCCATGAGAGGGCAAAAGAAGATGAGGTCTCTGGAGAGAGAAGAAGGCCAGACCTGGTCAAAGGTTGCTTACAGCTGCCCTTACTGTACCAAGCGTGACTTCAACAGCCTTGCGGTCTTGGAGATCCACCTGAAGACCATCCACGTGGACAAACCTCAGCAAAGCCACACGTGCCAGATTTGCCTTGAATCCATGCCCACCTTGTACAACTTGAACGAACATGTAAGAAAAGTGCATAAAAACCATGCATATCCAATGATGCAGTTCAGCAACATTTCTGCCTTCCACTGTAACTATTGCCCGGAGATGTTTGCGGATATCAACAGTCTACAAGAACACATCCGTATTGCTCACTGTGGACCAGGAGCCACAGCTCAAGATGGCAACAATGCTTTTTTTTGTAACCAGTGCTCCATGGGCTTTTTGACGGAGGCCTCTCTAACTGAGCATATCCAGCAAACTCACTGCAACATTGGAAACTCAAAATTGGATTCTCCTGTTGTCCAGCCATCACAATCATTTATGGAGGTTTATTCTTGCCCCTATTGCACAAACTCACCCATTTTTGGCTCCATCCTTAAGCTCACCAAACATATTAAAGAAAACCACAAGAACATTCCACTGGCACACAATAAAAAGTCGAAAGGTGAGCAGAGTCCCGTATCTTCTGATGTGGAAGTTTCTTCTCCTAAAAGGCAGAGGCTTTCTGCCAGTGTCAATTCTGTTTCCAATGGTGAATACCCATGTAATCAGTGTGAACTGAAGTTCTCTAACTTTGAAAGCTTCCAGACACATTTGAAGTTGCATTTGGAATTGTTGTTAAGGAAGCAGTCATGCCCTCAGTGCAAAGAAGACTTTGATTCCCAGGAGTCTCTTCTGCAGCATCTCACTGTCCATTACATGACAACCTCAACTCATTATGTATGTGAGAGCTGCGACAAGCAGTTTTCATCAGTTGATGATCTACAGAAGCATTTGCTAGACATGCATACTTTCGTGTTATATCATTGCACCCTTTGCCAAGAGGTTTTTGACTCCAAGGTATCGATCCAAGTGCATCTGGCAGTGAAGCACAGCAATGAGAAAAAGATGTATAGATGTACAGCCTGCAACTGGGATTTTCGGAAGGAAGTTGATCTTCAGATCCATGTGAAGCACAGCCATTTGGGCAACCCTGCAAAGTCACACAAATGCATCTTCTGTGGTGAGACTTTTAGCACCGAGGTAGAGCTGCAGTGCCACATCACAACCCACAGCAAAAAGTATAACTGCAAGTTCTGCAGCAAAGCTTTCCATGCCATCATCTTGCTTGAAAAACATTTGCGAGAGAAACATTGCGTCTTTGATGCTGGCGCTGAGAATGGTACTTCTAATGGCATGACGCCAGCCACTAAGAAGGCTGACTCTGCCGATATCCAGAACATGTTGATGAAGAACCCTGATACCTCCAACAGCCATGAAGCTAGTGAAGATGATGTTGATGCTTCTGAACCAATGTATGGCTGTGATATCTGTGGGGCAGCTTATACAATGGAGGTTCTTTTACAGAACCATCGTTTGAGGGACCATAACATCAGACCAGGGGAGGACGATTGTTCCAGAAAGAAAGCAGAATTTATCAAAGGTAGCCACAAGTGTAACA
Organism: Phrynosoma blainvillii; assembly: GCA_026167975.1. NCBI lineage: Eukaryota > Metazoa > Chordata > Lepidosauria > Squamata > Phrynosomatidae > Phrynosoma > Phrynosoma blainvillii. The sequence continues at coordinate 22,613,168 of JANUYF010000007.1, read as the reverse complement.
TCTGCTCAAGGACCTTTTTCTCAGAGAATGGTCTCCGGGAGCACATGCAGACCCACCGGGGCCCAGCAAAGCATTATATGTGCCCCATTTGTGGGGAGCGCTTCCCATCCCTTCTGACCCTGACAGAGCACAAGGTTACTCACAGTAAGAGTTTGGATACGGGAACATGCCGGATCTGCAAAATGCCATTGCAGAGTGAAGAGGAATTCATTGAACACTGCCAGATGCACCCTGATCTTAGAAATTCCCTTACTGGATTTCGCTGTGTTGTCTGTATGCAGACAGTCACTTCCACGCTCGAGCTAAAAATCCATGGAACGTTCCATATGCAAAAATTGGTAGGGAACTCTGCAACATCATCTCCCAATGGCCAGGCCTTGCAGAAACTCTACAAGTGTGCTCTGTGCTTGAAAGACTTCAGGAACAAGCAAGACTTGGTGAAACTTGACGTTAATGGTCTACCATATGGCCTGTGTGCTGGATGCATGACTAGGAGCACCAATGGACAGTCCTTGGGCATGACCACACCGGAAGTTAGTGAAAGACCGTGCGGCAGCCTGAGATGCCCAGAGTGTAGTGTCAAATTTGAAAGTGCCGAAGACTTAGAGAACCATCTCCAGCTAGACCATAGAGACCTGACACCTGAGACCAGTGGCCAAAAGAAGGGTACCCAGACATCCCCTGTTCCCAGAGTAAGTACTACAGCTTAGCTTTTTCACAGTCATCATAATAAATGGGTGTTCATTAGAGAAGCTCACATGCAGCCAATCCCTTCAGTGCTGGAAATTACTTTTGCATGTGCGTACGTCTCTCTTGCCAAGGAGCAAACAAGGAAGTTCATAGATATGAGGGAGTTACATGTAAATATGTTCCATGTAAGAGCTGCAAGAATATGAGCCTACATCCACTTGTTAATCCCCACTGGTAAGAACCATTGGATCAATGGGAATTTGGTAAGTCAGCATTTATGGAAATTCCATTGATTTAGTGTGTCTCCTCTAATTGGGACTAACAATTAGATTTAACCCTTGGATTAGGATGTGCCTGTTCTGAGTATTTAGCTACAGAACACAGATGTGTTTGTCTAACTGTAAAAATATAACATTACATGCTTAATTATTTTTAAGGTGCCAGCTGTTCTTGTTTTTCAGAAATCTATTTTATTTTCTTGTTTTTCACTAAGCTGTGCTGTCAAAACTTCTTCACTTAGCTATTGGTTCATTTGGTGGAGATCATGGTTGTGGCACGGAATGAGTGTGCCAAGCGCTGCTAATTCCACAATTTAATTTCTAAAATGTGAATGGAAATTTCAATTTTTTAAATAAAGTAATTATTGCTAAACTATTAAAAACTACTGCTGTCAATCCTGAGCTTGCTGGAAAGGTAGATGATAAGTCTCAATACATTTAAGGCATGCACAAGTGGGGCACCAAAGCAGAGAAGGCCCCCCTCCTGTGTCTTCCCACAGTGAGTATTGAGCCCACTGATGGGAGGAAGCAGAGAATTTCTAATTCCAATCCAGTCATTTCACTGTAAAGTTAACATAGTTGTTCAGTGGGTAATGCCTGAATTGCCACTTTATACCATCTGCTGCCAATACAGGGCTGAAGAGGGGGAAACAAACGCCAAAAGGTAAGCATTAACCCATTCCAATATGGATTAGACATGTAAATCTTCACTTAGGTCATTCTTGTGTGCAAAAACAAAGAATTTCAGATTTTCTTTATGGGTTATTGTGCTGGGGGGGGACTTTTGGAAGGAAAATTAGCTAGTATAAAACTCCTTGTTTTTTGTATTTTTGCACAAATGTTGTTGATGGAGCACAAACTTTTCTTTATAGTTTTTAATTAATCAGATTGGTTGCAATGTTGCTGCTTGAGAATGCTAGATGAGGATGAGATGTAAACATTGTAAATAAAGGTAAATAAAGGAAATGAAATAAGCCTTGCAATAGTAGATATGTTTTGTCGATGAGGCCCCTCGCTGTTTTGAGTTATTCTTTCTCATTGAGGATGAGAAAATTTGCAGACATTGTTTACCATCTCACTGAGGATTGGGGTGTAGCTATTGGATGGCAAAAAGAAGGCATGGTTCCCAGAAGAATTTTGTTCCCCAATGGAATTATCCTTCAATACTCATATTTATAGAACTGAAGCAAGACTTGTGCTGTTCGAAGTATAGCTTAGACATCAAAAGAGACAGGCAAAGTTACCAGTGGAATTTGAACACATCAAATAGAAGAGTTCTTGATGTGAACTATGTTCAGTGTCTCATGACTAGAAATTTGGGGATGGAAGGACTATTTCATGGGGGAAGGGACACAGAATACTTACTGGTTGGCCATTCCCCCATTTTGACCCCCTGCCCCATGTAGCTGCACCCCTTCTGTGGATCATAGAGGCTGGAATAGATCCTTCAGTGACTTTTTGTATCCTTGATGTAGACCCTTCAGGAGGTCATCTCACATTTTCCAAACCATTTGTCACACTAAACTGAATACAAGAGGGCATTTTTGTCTTTCCCAGGGTAACATGGATACATTCTTGCTGACCTTTACCCTGATCCTTCAGTACACCTGTGGACAATGAAAATACAGCTCCCTTGCTATGTCAAATATGCATAACATTTTTGAAGGGCCCAGAATCCATCACTCTTACAGGGTGTATATTTGTGGGCATGAATTTTCATATTCTCTCTCCCCCCTGCCCCAACACTTCCAATCTTGCTGCTATCTAGGATTCTTTCCTGGATTTCATCAGGGGCAGAGCTTAGGCACTTCCCCTAATGTCCAAATTGTAATGTTTGAAAACTTTTACTCTTCTGCTTTCTGCTGAGAGAGACCCATGCATAGGCCAGCTGGTATACATGATGGGGTTGTCATATACCAGTTAAGGAAAACATATTTATGCTGCTGTTCGGTTGCTCTTCCCATGTAGAAATTAATAATGCAGAATCATCCAGGTCATAATATTTTTGATTTCTGTGTATGGTTGTAAAAGCTGGATAGTGAAAAAAGCTGATAGGAAGATAATCAAATCACTGGGAATGTGGCACTGGAAAAGAGTTCTATGAATTTCATGGACTGCTTAAAAGACAAATGAATGGGTCTTCAAGCCAACCAAGCATGAACTCTGATTAGAATCAAAGATGACTAAAATGAGGCTGTCACACTTTGAACATATCATGAGATGATGTGACTAACTGGAAAAGACAATAATGTTTGGTAAAGTGGAAGGCAGTGAAAAAGAGGAAGGGTGCTTTACAGGTGGATTGATTCGATCAAGGTAGCCAAGGCCCTGGGTTTGCAAGACATGGGCAGGACTATTGATGCCCGGGGCTTTTGGAGCACTCCTGTTCATAGAAGTGCTGTAAGTTTATGGAAACCTGATTGAAAATAACAACAATAGCAACAGGATGGTTTTCCACCTTCTCCCTACTGTCCTTCTCAGAGCTGAGGGTGACAAATGGGTGGGAAGGTCCCTTCCTGGGATGCTTTGGTCTTGGCAGATGCCCACCCATGGGTGTTGCTTCCAGCCATTTCATCATGTCAAGGAATTTGCAGCAAGTTATGCTGGGGAGGGGGGAGACCCAGCATGGTGTTGTGGCTTGAGTGTTGGACTAAGACTCTGGAGATCAGGGTTTGAATCATGTTTCGACCATGTAAACCCACTGGATGACCTTAGGCAAGCCATACTCTCTCAGCCTCAGAGGATAGCAATGACAAATCCCCTCTGAAAAAATTTGCCAAGAAAACCCCATGATAGGTCTGTCATAGGGTCGCCATAATTTGGAAACAGCTTGAAGGTACACAACAACAAAATATGCTGGATGGAGAGAGTTGGGGGAGGAGAGAACGAGAGAGAGAGAGAGAGAGAGAGAGAGCAAGGCTTTTGGCAATAGCTGTTACCCTCTGTTATGCCTTATTCCAGCTTGATTACAAACCACACTCCATTCTTTTTAGGATCAGAATTTTTTGAAGGCATTTCTTTTATATTGCTTTGAGTAGGGGGAAAGGGTGGAATCTTTATTTTAGTTAGGTGTGTTATTTATCCTAGAAGAATATCTTCAGAGTACTGCCTGTAGTAAAATGTAAAAGGTTTTCTTTTCTGCTTTGTTTCTTTTATGCAAAACATTGATTAAGTAGCAGCCATTCCCAGACTAGTTCACAATCAGACCAGCAGCTGGTTTCTTACATGAATTTCTGTGGATACGTCTGCCACCGACATCTGTACTTAATATGATTCTTGGCTGTTTCACCACTTAGGCAACCTTCCGAGAGAGCTTTCAAGTCTGCAAGCCTTTGGAAAATAATTTTTCCAATTTTCCATTTGTAGCACAACAGACTCCTCCTTTCTTGGTTTCCCAAATTAAATTGGAAGGACTATCCAGTCTTGGAACTTCTCGCAGTCAACAAGCAAAAGGGAATGTGTATAATGTGCTTCACACCAATGTGACTGTTTCTTTCTTTCTTTTCTTTTTCTTTTTAATCACACTCAATTGGATGCATAAAGCCTTCAACTTGCTTGATGCTATTAGAAGGACTTTCCCCCACCATTTGAGCCAGAAGCGCCCATCTGGCCCTGTGGAAACATCATCTTGTATATGACCAGGATGGAGCTGTTAAAAGTCTGTCTTGTAGATGTTGCCAATTGTGACAATGTGTTGAGTTCAAAGGATTTCTCAGAGCTTGAAACAATCCGAGCGAAAGATTCTTTGCTTTGTTTCACTCCCTGCTTTAGCACTGCAACTGCATAGTGCTCCCTCGGGGTCAAGCGAATCGGTGACTAGACCTGCCTCCAGCTGTGATATACATCTAATTCTGCAGAGAATAAAATACGGAATGGAAACACCTCTCCCTTCAGTGTGAAGCCTCTTGAGAGTTCATCATCCAAAAACTACTTATTAGCCCCACTGTCGTCTTTCTACTTCTTGGTTCCTCATTGTGTTTCACACTCCTCTTAAAGAACAGGCCGATTCCTTTATGCTGTACTAATTCTGATTTTATATGAGTGCACACACAGGGGCTAAAATACTCTAAGCTCTCCCTGAACATATTTTCCCCCTCCCTTTACAACACGCTTCCCTCCTCACAGTTGAGAGTGGAAATTGCTACCGTCCTCCTCTCTCACTCCTACTTTTAACTGTGTCTCTTCAGCAAGAGCTTCCATAGCTCTTCTTTCCTCCAGAGAGAATTTAAGTTCTTCAACAAAGTAAATGCTTTGAATCTCCTCCCAAGAGGGCAGATTTCTTTTGTAGAAGATAATGAAAAATCAGAATTCAGGCCTGCACCAAGTTACACTTTACACAAGAGCCTGAGATTGACATATATGCTAATGCCTTAGACCTGCCGTTCTACCTTCCCCTTAACAATAACAATCTCATGAGTGGGCTGATGGATGCAAACAATGCTTTTTGCCCTTTTTGGCTGCACCCTTATAATTCTCTATGGGCCCTATCCGTTTGACCTATAACTGCTTTTGGTCAGAGCTTTGGCCTGTCTCTTCAGACACTGTCAACCTTGACATTTAACAGGACACAAGCAAGACCCAAGTCCCCGGAGTAAAAGCAGCAGTGTGTGTGCAGCTAATTCTTCTTTCACAGCACTGCTTGAATTACAATGCAGACACCCAGCATCCCATTTTTGTACATCTGGGGGAGTGGTGGGCTTTGAGATCTGCAGTAGGTCTGAGGATGATCTGCAACAGACCACCGGGGGTTCCTGACGCCGAAACTGTTTAACAAAATCAGCAGCAAAAGTGAATTCTTCTACTCTTTCAAAATTGGCAGCAGAGATGGAGTTGAAATGGAGGAAAAACATGGTAGGGGATATTTTTGTCTAACCTGACTATGAGCTCATTTCTGGTACGGTAAACAGATTCTACAGCTGACCATGAGCTGAGCGGCACCCTTATTCCTTGATAATGAAAAGTGTGTGTGTGTGTGTCCTTGCCCTGAGCTGTTATTTGCACCTGAGTCTGGATGATTAACTGCAAGATTTTAATAAAAAACCCAAAGTAAATCCCTTAAGCCTAAAGTCTGCCTACCTTTAATATATAGAGAAGAACATGATTTAGTCGACACCATTATACATTAGCACTCCCATGCCACCTTACTGTAATCTCTGCACCATTCTCCTTGGTTTTGTGTCTTGTTGAAGGGAGATGCCTTTTCCCCAGGTTTTTTCATTTCTGGAGTGGGGAACCTATGGCTCTCCTATCATCCCACACCTTTGTTTAAGGTGGCTGAGGCAGATGGGAATAATGGTACAACAATCTCTGGAGTCTTCTGGGAACTTATTGATCTACTCAAGTTGTCAAGATCCACCACACATTATTGCCCACAAATGTAGCTTGCCCTCTCTTTTTTAATGTTAATTCTTTTAGCTACTGTTTTAAAAAGGATAACAAGTGTGGCGATTGCATGATTTGGCTAAAACTGGAAGAGAAGAGCATATCTTTCATTGAGAGCTGCCGTATCTTATTACACTCAGAGTACACTGTAGAAATAATGCAATTTGATACCACTTTAACTCCCATGGCTCTATCCTACAGAGTCCTAGGATTTGTAGTTTTGTGAGGAACCCTTTGGCAGAGAAGACTGAAGACCTTCTACAAAACTACAAATCCTAGAGTTCTAAAGGATGGAGCTACAGCACTTGAAGTGGTGTCAAATTGCATTATTTCTACAGTATAGATGGACCTTCAGTCTTCTTGCAGAGTTTACCAGGAGCTTGAATATCTGACTAGCAGGGGCTGAGTTGAATGTAGCTGCAGTGAGAGAAAGGGGAAAAGGCAAATACCCCATGAGGTTGTGTTTCCTAGAGAGTGAGGCTTGGTTTACATGTTAGCTTTAATGGTGGGACTACCACTTCTGCATCCATAGTGTTTTATGTCCACATTACTTGGAAGAGTGTCAGAGAAGCTCAGATATTTGCTGTACTCATTTTGCTGAAGGTGATAATGGAGACTAAACCAAAGACAACATCTCCTTCCTCCTTTTATAACTTTTAGTCCTTGTTTGCTGTGCCTTAAATTCTAGATTATCAGCCTGAGAGCAGGGATTGTGGTACTGGCCATCTAGTAAGCCACTCAGGGAACCTTTTGGCTAAAGAGCAGCCTATAAATGCTTTAAAGAAAGAAAGAAAGAAAAAATAACACAAATATTTGGTGTTGCCCATCAGCTTAAAGAATGGCCATTTCATGTATACACGTATGTGTGCTTGCATGTGTCTATTTTGTCAGCCAAAGAGGGCCCATAGCTCAAAGGCAAGCACATATTTTGTGCTTAAGTGACCAGGCTGGGAAGGACCTCTGACTAAGCCTTAGAAAGCCAACTGCCTAGTAGAGTAGACTGTAGTACACAGATGACTTAACTTAAACCTTTGGATCCAGTGGCTATAATTCTGAACCCACTTACTCAGGCACAAGTGGGCAACATGTGGGTTTGAACCACTTGTTCCTCTCCCTAGACCTCCCCCCTTTTTTAGGCAATTCTCTTCTGCTGGTTCAGTCTTTGAAAAAAGAATGGTTTTGACCATTAAAGCAGCATGTGCATGCTCAGTTGCTAACTATTGGGGGGGGGGGGGGGCGGGCTGCAGACTGCCAGAAATAGTGCAAATTGAGTCCACTTGTAGGGTTAGGGTTAGTGCTAGGGAATCATGGGAATTGTTTTTTCCCCTGAAACATTGAGCCTTCTCTGTCAGAGAGCTATGGTGCCACAATAAACTACAGTTCCCATGATTCTTTAACCATAACCCTAATCCTAAAAGTGGACTCAATTTGCACTATTTCTGGCAGTGTGCAACCCCCCTAAAACTAAGGATCTTCACCTTTGAAATAAGGCCCATATCTTGAATTAAATTCAAGGGGGATTCTCCTGGCCTGTAGGTTACACTCAGCATCCAGTGCCATTTTTGTGGCCTTAGACTCCAAATCCTTTTGCAAAAGCCTCCAAGGGGTGCAATTCTTCTGTGACAGAATGCATAACTCACACCTTGTTTCAGCCAAAAAACAAAACAAAAACAAAAATGTTATGATGTTTTGTATTATCTCCTCTTGTTGTCATAATGGCAACAGATTTGGCTGCAGAGGGTGACTGAGAATGACCTGATAGAGTTTTCCATCTCCTAGAAGCTGACTACCTCCTGTACTAGGGACTAAGACCCATTGAATACAGTGGGTTTTACCTTTGGCTAAATAAGCATGCAGATGGGCTTTCACCCACACCTAACATGGACTGGATCTAAGACAAGAAATTCCAGAAGTATTAATGCAGGATGTGCAAATACGTGCGAGAGCAATTAGGTCAGATACACACTATTCCTTTAGGATGGCATTACTCGATTATTTATCTATTTCATTTTGCTTCAAACACACAGAGAGCTGGACCTCTGAAACATATTGGTCACACATAACCTCATAGATTTTTAGAAGCTTTCTAAATTACAGTCAGGGCCCCTGAACACCTATATCCTTTCCAGAGTATAGTAACATTCAGCAGCTTGTTAAAAAGGTGTATCAAAGATAGCCAGGCAAACTAAATTGAACAACATGTTCTCTGTTTTCTAATCTCTTGTTGATTTGTAATACAACAGGTAAAAAGCAGTTTTTACTCAGTCTGCCTTGTGTGTGCAATACAAACTGAACAGCCTACAGCTGTCCAAATGACGTTACTACTCTATAATTCTTGACCAGTTCCCCCTTCTCTTTTCCTCCCCTTTTTATTTCAGACCATTATTGATTTGTGCGTGTGTGTATGTGTGTGTGTGTGTGGTGGTTTGGTGTTTTTTTTTTTTTTACTCCAAGTCTAACAGAAGAGGATTACAAAAATACATAGTCAGAGAGAAGCTACATTGAGATTACATTAAAAACAATAGGAGTACATGTTACAGTAAGTGCCAGGATGTATTGATATTTGTAGCTCAAGAGGGAAAGGGCACGTTCAGAATACCGAAGATGCTCTAGATGCCTGTAATACTCCACTAACAAGTACACCTCTGAAATACTGCAGGTGTGGCTTAGAGAATTTTGAAAAATCTCAGAGGTAAACATTGAGGGAGAAAGGCGTTACAGGGAGAGCCTTTTGAAGAATAATTAATGGGCAAAAAGAAGAGGTAAAGAAAGATGCTTCCAGGTTCATTTTACAAAAGGAAAAATGTTTGGATGGGCAATTTTTAATTACAGTGGGCCCACCACATTCACTGGAGTTAGGGACACAGGAACCCCCCCCCCCCCAAAAAAAGTGAGGAAACTGCAAATTAAAAACAACAACACCAAAACCACTTAAAAAAAAACCTGTGATATATATCTGGGCAACTCTGGTCAACATCTACTGGAGGCTGACCACAGAATTGTGCTGGAGAACCTACAAATGCCTAGAGAAGTGTTCGTCCTCCAGTGTGATCTCTGGCAGAGGTTGGACACAGAGTCATGCAGAAGGACCAAAAAAGATCTCTAGAGAGAACATATTAACCCCATCTGTGAATAATCAAATCTGCAAAAGTTAAAGCTACAAATGTGGAAGGCCATCTGTACTTGTGTTTTCTACCCAAAACTTCCTGTGGCCTTACAGTTGTCATTGGACTGCAGCATCTATCAGCTCTTTCCAGTGCATAGCTAGGTGAGCAGAACAATGGGAATTATAGTCCAACAACCTCTAAAAGGCTACGAATTGCCCATCCTGTCCTCTGTTTGTGTGCTATATCTGTGTTCCACTTGAACAGTACGCAGTATGCACTCTTGTCTCTTGTTTCTCCTCTTCTTCATTAGTGCCCTTTCCTTTTCTGTTTCTTTATGCCACTTTGGAAAGTAATTGAAATAAATATGTAAATAAAATAAACATAAGAATATTGCTGCTTTAATAGGGCTTGCATAGAGAGTAATTAAGAACTGAATTTAGGGTTAAAAAAAAAAGTAGAGAGACTTTTCATGAAACCCACAAGCCAAACCTTTTAATGCCACCTAGTTTTAGCTGACTCAAATATTTGTCAAAAATAAGGGAGCCTCTGTAAGAGGTTAGGTGGCTGGTCACTTTTTACCCCTCTGCAATTCAAGTATTGGATAGAGATACAATTCTCCTCTAAGTTTCTTCTCAAAGGAAGAAATGAGCAATGTGAGCAATTTCTTCCCACTTTGAGAAAGTCTTCAAGAACCATAGTTTTTAAAGGCTATTCACCATTTGGGACTTATTCTGCGCAAAATTCACATGTGGTTGTTTTGCATAGAAAACAGCATTTTCAGCACACGAAACATCATTTTTCTCTGCATGAAATAATATTTATGTATAGAAGCCATTTCCTGTACAAAATTGTTTGTTTTCTGTGCATGACAGCCAAGTGCGAAATTTGCACATAATAAGTGCCAAATTTCAAAGATTCTCATAAGTCTCATAAGTCTAGAATTTGCCTCATTAGGATTTCCTAGTTTTTCACCATTTTTTTTACCTTTGTCGTTTTTTTTTAAAAACAAAAGCCTTTTTAAAAAAACTTTCCAAATATTTTTGAATGTTTTTTTTAATCTCTAGCACAGGATAAGATGGGTAGATGGATGGATCATGCACTGTTGGTTACATCTGTCTGTCTTCTATTCTGCTTCCTAAATGGCACCCAAGTCTAATATTGCTTATCTGCACTACTGAACAGGTTTTCCCACTAGTCTGACCTGAAAGATCCAAGGGATTGAACATGGAACCTTCTACATCAAGTGCACATGCTCTGACACTTTGGTTTGGATTCTTCATATTGACTAGATCAAGATAGACATGTTTTATAGAATCTCCCTTTGTTTACTTGCCTATGATCTGGTCTTTGATGCAATTCAGGCTCTGGTGTCAATGATAGTGGAATGAGGTAGGTCTTAGACAGAAATTGTAAAAGGAGTATCCAAATTGCTAAACCTATCTGAGGGATAGGATTCAACACCTTGGATAACTCATTTAAACTTGAAAGAAAAGCCTGGAAGAGATTCACTGCTCTACTGACTTTGGAGCCACCAGCCTCCACAGTAAAACTAGAGTGATGCAGCTGTAATCACAGAAGATAAACTTCTGTCTTGAGGAGACAATAGCTTAGCATCTAGATTAAGGGAAGTAACAGTGCCACTCTAGACCTCACCTGGAATAATGAATCCAGTTCTATGCACCATAGTTCAAGAGGGATATTGACAAGCTGAAGCGTGTCCAGAGGAGAGTGACCAAAATGGTTAAAAGTCTGGAAACCATGGTCATGTTTAAATATTTGAAGGACTGTCATATTGAGAATTGAGCAAGCTTGTTTTCTGCTGATCCAGAGACCATGACATGGAGCAATGGGCGCAAGCTACAGGAAAAGAGATTCCACTAAATATTAGGAAGAAGTTCCTGATGGTAAGAGCTGTTTGACAGTGGAATACATTGCCTTGGAGTACAGTGGAATTTCCTTCTTTGGAGGTTTTTAAGCAGAGGCTGTATCTGCCAGGGGTGCTTTGATAGTGTGTTCCAGCATGGCAAGGGCTTGGACTGAATGGCCCTTGTGGTCTCTTCCAATTCTATGATTCTAGATTAAACAGCATAGAAAGTTTTGAGCTCTTGGTTCCTCATGGGGTTTATAGTATCCTGTGATCTCCATGACCACAATATGCTGGGGCTGAACAACAGTGCCAAGATTTTGTGCTAATCCAATAAAGGTGGCATATCTTGTACCTTCCATATCATATTCTCTAGTTCTACTGCATGCAGACCTCTTGTTCTGCTGTACTACAGGTAGGCTTGTGGTATGTCTCTTCTTGTATTTTTACGTACTTACATGACCTGTATATGAATTACTGTAGCGTACATCAAGTATTCTCCATGGCGTTGTTAGTAAGCTGCAGACATTCCTGCTGTTTGATTTCACAATGTAAAATGATCTGATCTGCAAAACAAAACATGAAACATTAGCGATGGGCTTTTAAAAAAATATTGTTATGGAATTGCTTTCCTGTCACAACCATTTTAACTTTTAATCCCTGTATAAGTTTATTCCTAGGGATTTTCCTCTGTCTCATCACCATGAAGACACACCCCTGCCACTCTTAAATACAAACCTCATCTTCTCTGATTGAATAAATGGCTCATGTAATTGCTTCTTCACGCTATCTCCTTGTTTCAGCAGCTAAGCTTCATTAGTGTGATACAGGAGAAGTCTAACAAATGGGGGAAGAAAATCAGTGTCACATTTCATTGTAGGATTTCCATGGCTTCTAGAATTCATACCTTCACTTCTGCAAGGCATCCTTTTTTCTGCTCTGAAGTTTTGCATTGTCTATTCCCCCCCTGAAACCACACTTCTCTTGTTCAGAGGTCAAAACAGGTTTTACTGTGATGAACAAAGAGCTCAGAATAGTTTGATGGTTGAAGGCTGTATTCCTGAAATGAAAGGAAGACTAAATTAATTTAGTGGGTTGCACTCAGACTTAAATCATACTTAGAGTAGACCTACTGAAATCACTGGCATTTTCATTAGTCACTACTAATTTGTCCAGTTGTTTTCAGTGGATTCATTCTAAGCTTTGTTAACTGGAACCATCCTGTTGTATAACACTACTAGAAATGCTCACTTTTGTATACTTGGTTCTTTTAATCTAAACCACTATTTAAAGTTTGTCCATCCCCGTTTGAGGTATGATAGTCATTAGCATCTGTCCCTAAATTGCAGCTCTCCAGATGTTTTTGGATTTCAGTTCCCATGATTCCTCAATATTGGCCACACTTGCTGGGATTGAGGGGATTTGCACTCCAAAATATAGCAGGCATCAGGCTGTGGATGGCTACATTATAGCTTCATTATTAATGTGTCTCTTATACAGTATGTGTCACAATATTTTGATGCAGGTTCACTAAATGTTAATTGCTATGTGCAATGGGAAGTGCCAATGTTGGAGCCCTCTCATTAGTTCATATCCATAAATCAGTGTTTTAGTGATGTGTTTGACTAGTTTCTGAAACAAATATTCTTGTATCTGTGTCTGCCTACCTGCTCAGGGTACTATTGCAAGTTGTTGTTGTGTGCCTTCAAGTTGTTTCTGACTTACAGTGATCCTAAAGCCCTATCGTGGGGTTTTCTTGCCAAGATTTGTCCAGAGGGAATTTGTCTTTGCCTTCTTCTGAGACTGAGATAGTGTGACTTTCCCAAGGTCACCCAGTCCTTTACCATGATTGAACAGGGATTCAAACTCTAGCCTCCAGAATCATAGTCCAACACTCAAAACTGCTACACCACGCTGGCTCTCACACCATTGCATACTTCTGGCAAAATCTTGTCCATGAAAACTTAAAATGCTTAGTTTTTATATTTTTGCAAAAGAACTTATTTTACCACAGAAAGAAATACTTTGTGTAGGTTCCATTTCTTGTATAGCAGCAACAATAAAAAGAAGTGTAGGCATAGCTGCTAACTTTGAACCTTCACTCATCTTCTCCCATGTTAAGGGACCAAAATCTATTGCAAGCATTTGAGTCACTGGCTAGGATACTTTACAGATTGATTTTTACCCACGACCTGGTGTAATCCATGTATTAACTATTATGTAAGTATCTGTCAGTTATATGTGTGCCTTAACCTTTCCACACATGCTCCTTAAACATCTTGTGCATGCACATTTAAAATGTCATCTGTGAAGCAGGTTTTAATGGGGATTTGTCATAATTGGCTTCTCTCTCTGTCTTGGTGGGTGGGAGGGTGTGGGCAGGAATGGTTTTGCCTCTGGCATGCAGTACTAATGATCATATTTTCACTGTCTGCTGTGAACATAGTTTTCTTACTACTTTTTGTTGTTGCTCTTGTTTAAACAGAAGAAGACCTATCAATGCATCAAGTGCCAGATGACCTTTGAGAATGAAAGAGAGATACAGATCCATGTTGCAAATCATATGATAGGTAAGAACACTTTCATTTTTCCATAGGTTAGTCGCTTCTCTTTGCTTCATTGTTGAGGTGGACTTTTCTACTCACTGCCATTCTGCATACCTTGCTTTAATAAATGTAGACTACCACAGACCATTGAGATGTACTTGCATCAACCCCGATATCTGCAGGTCAGGAGTATTCACAGTTTATTTCCCTATCAGTCTTGGACAAAGGAAACAATCATGACATTTGTCCAAGCCACATCATTTGTATCAATAATCCTCCTGAGTAAATCCTCTTGAATAATACTAAGGATAAAAGAGAAGAGGACTGTTTATTGGATTGAGTGTGAACTTCTCCCATTTCCTTTCTAAAGGTGAATTCAGATGTAATGTGAAACCATGGTTTGTTCTAACCCCACACTATGGCTGAAACTCGTGCAGTAGGGAAACCATGGTTTAGAGTTACTTGTCTGCTTTTTTTAACAGAGTTTTGATTGTATGTTGGTCTTTGATTGTAACAATTTTTACATTATATTACATGTCTGATCTTCTTTCCCATCAGTAATTCACACCTATCTCTTAGAGGCAGAGTAGTGCTCCCAACTGTAGGTGTTTCAATGGTATAACTGCTAACCACTGCTAATATGAATCCTGGTTTGTAAACAAGTTTCAAAGCCATGGTTTCAAGTTCTGTCAATCCCCAACAGGCCCTACCTAGTGGGTAGGTTTAAGCTCCGAAAAACAAAACATTGTTTCATCATATATCTGAATTTGGCAGTGGTGTATATCTTTGTATTGCCATTGGGTTGCTGGTCTCTAGAAGATGCCTCAGAATCCATATGGAGATAGAGAATGGGGCAGTGATCTCTTCTTCGTAAGCTTTTGTTTCTTGAGGTTCTAGGAAAGAAAATGTTTGGGGCAGGCTCTTGCTACTTTCCATTTTACCTTCTCCAATCTTAAACTCTGACACCTGGGATGTGTGTTTCAAACACGTGTTTTTCTCACCTTGAGGAGGCTCCTACTGACAGTGTATAAGAAACTCCTGGTTTAAAAGACAGCAAGTTCTCTCCATTTGCAAAGCTGCTTAAAATGTCTTAATGGGGAATTGTCCCTTTCCCATCTCATTTTCACTTACGTTAAATTCAAACTTTTGACAAGATCTTCCACTTTAAGCCATACATTTTTAGTCTCATTTGCTATGGGGAGGGGGAGATGAAAAGCTCTCACTGGTTGTCAACTGCTTGGAAGCAATTATGCTTCAATTTTGTATGTCATGACATTGAATTGCTCACATTTCCGTAGCTTAAATGTGGAGAATTTCTGAGACACATTGTCAAAACAAAATGCTTGAGAAGTTTTATTTCAGCCCCTCTGTTTTAACGTTTTTGGTGTTTTTTTTAAAAAAAACAAACCTTTTTTATTTTTGCCTTAACAGTTTTGTATTTTTGAAAGGTTTGCTTTTCGAGATGTTCACATTTTTCATTTACAATCCTTGCTTTCACCAGCAAGGCCCTGCTGGCTTTCAAGCCTTGGTTTTATTTGGAATGAGACCCAGTTAAAAACATTACTCCAATCCAAAGGGCTGTATTTCTGATGCAGCTGTAAAGGTTGCTTTTTCCTCCTCTGAAGAATGCAAAGAACTCTTTCTTCTATCTGCACAGATGTTATAAATATATGTGAAGGCTCAAGAGCTTAGTTTATTTTGATGCATAGACCACAGAGGAGTTCCTTACACATGCCACTCCAGACGTATGTCGTTGAAGATCTGTCAAGGGCCCTACAGTGTTCGTTATGTGTTCGTGTGCGACGTTTGTCTCCAATAATCGCAATGATTTCCCTTGAACAATTTAGCATTTAAAGAATCTATTCTTCCGCGTACGGAGCGCCCATTATCATTAATGCGAATTATGCACAAATGTTGAAGGGAAAATTTGAAACGCTGACACTGAAGATTAGAGCAAAACCTTTTTTCTGGGAGAAAAATAGGTACTGTCACTCATCGTAATTTCCTCGGTAGCGCTAAGCAGGGAGCTTGCAGGCAGTGTCAGGGAGGTTAAAATGAAGTTATCTAAAAATGTTTGCTTTTGTGGCAGGTGTTAATGCAATCTCTTGTTTGCAGGTGTGAAGGGTGAGAGCTTTGCTAATTGGACCATGGTGATTTCGCTTCGTTCCTACCATCCTTCCCCTTCCCCCTCTTTTATTAAGATCTGTACAAGGGATGTATCTTTAGGCAGCTGGATATGTGTTTTAAGCTTCAAACTGTCAAAGGGAGGTGGGACTATTGGTGATCTATAAATATCCAGTGTACACATTCTATTGCAGATTTACTCTGTGGCTGGACCCAAACAATGAAGCCACAATGTGGTGCCACTTTGTTCAACCTTTTTCATAGGTATGTCCAAACAGTAGGATTGCTACTTTATCTTCTGGAATCCTCTTAGTTATTTGCACCAGTATAAGCATTCTTTATGTCAGTGTAAGCCACTTTTTTGTGCAGGGCATTGTACACATAGAGAGATAGCTGTGAAAGCTGTCTCTGTTAAAACTGTCCCAGGAGCTGGCAGGGCCATTTTTTCTCTTGGTAAACACAGTTTTTGCTCCCATCCCATTATTACAACACCCTCTGGTCATTGTATCTCAGGGGCACAATACTCCTCATTCAAATTCATTCAAATAAAATGTGATTGAGACACATGCGATTTCCAGGATTTCGGGTTTTGCAAGGCAGGGAGGTCCTTAAACTATATGGACAAAGGCTTTGCAGGAGTATTCACTAAAAACCACAGTAATACACATTATGGGCCTTTACAGACTGCCAGAAATAATGCAGCTTGAGACCACTTTGACTGCCCTGGCCCAATGCTAGGGAATCATGGGAATTGTAGTTTTTTTCTGAGACATTGAGTCTTTTCTGTCAAGGAGCTCTGGTGCCACAATAAACTACAGTTCCCATGATTCTCTAGCACTGAGCCAATGCAGTTAAAGTGGTCTCAAGCTGCATTATTTCTGGCAGGCTGTAAAGGCCCTATCACATGTGTGGCCTTCCATCTCCTTTGCATGTATTTGAATGGCTGCACATTTTTGGCAGAAGAGTGGTGAATTGATGCAAAATGATGTGCATTTATGCAAGAAAGTGAAGACAATTAATCATCAATACAAATGTGTGAAAATCTGCACCAATTTTTATAGTGCATTCAGTCTCCATTTCACTTCCTCCTGTACCAGAATGGTTATGCTGGCCAGTAGGAACTTTGTCTTTGTGGTTCTTTCCATGCTGACTTCCACTGGTGTTCCAACAATATGCTTGGCACCCTAGATGCAAACTCAGAATCAAGAATCAAGAATCAAGAAGTTAAAATATTGGTCATGTGCCTGTTGCCCTTTCCTGTAGTGCCCTTCTGTTGGGAAGGGATGGCTGTGACCTGCTGTGCTCCACCACTTGTTCATATCCATCCTTCACATTTTTAAGGCCTTAATTCAGAAATATTCTGGTTTTGGAGCAGTGGCTTCAATAGCTAGGATGTCACCTGGTGCAGAGGGTGTCACCAGGGAAGAGCATGTGTTTGCCCTTCCTGCTTCTCCATCACAAGGCTTTCTGCCAGGGAGAAAACCCAGAGATGGAGCAGGAATGAAGGAATGGAGAAACAATGAAGCATTTACCCCTCCTGCACCAAAGGGGGAGGAAGGCCTAACCAAGTGTCACCCCTCCTCTGGGGTGTCACTGGTGTGGGCCACCTCCCCAGTGATGCCACTGTTTTGGAATTGACATATGGTCAAAAGTGTTTACTGATCAAGGATACCTGGGCTCCATTGTTGACAATAATGCACATGATTTGGTATGTTTAAGGTGAATTGCAAATCTCTTAGTAGAATTTTCCATCTTATGCAATCATGCAGCTCCATTTCTTGATAGACGTCCCTAATATGGGAAGACATGATATGATAGTGAAGAATAAAGAAAATAATAACACCTCCACTAGGTGAAAAACAGCAAGTGTATGTCCAGATTGGGAGTAGAAACCTGTGTATCAAAGCAAATCCCCATTTTAATTGGGATTTTTCAGTAACAAGTTACCACTTGTAATGCTATTGTTTGTCCCAGTTACAGAAGATCCATTCAGTCAATGAGATTTACATAAATGTTGACTCACCAATCAATAGTTGATTTAGTGGGTCTATTATAGTTGGGAATATCAATAGGATTTAGGCCATCATCTCCTGGTGAAGCCAGTAGAATCACTTCTTGAGAAACAGAGCCAAATCTTTTCTTCTTGTCATGGCAAATAGATAGTTGAAATTTGTTCTCCCAGAGTTCATTCAATATATCAGACCTTCCCAGTGACTAAAATGGGAGGTATGTCAGCCTGCTATAAATAAGTTGTAAATCTGTTATTGTGTTGTATATTAGGGTGAGACCTGTGGATTGCACCCTCCTCATACACACACTGGGTGGTGCACATGCCCACAATCACCATTAAAAACAATGTTCATGTTTTTCTCAAAATGCCCCCTGAACCATGAAGGGATTAAGCAAAGTAATTTCTCCATATTTTTGTCTGCTGCGTTGTGCTCTTTCAGGTGGAGGGGAGGCCTTTTTAAATCCAGGATGTAAACCAGTACGGAGGAATTGGGGGGGGGGGGGTACTGAGTAAAATACATATTCCATTTTTTTTCCTTCAAAAGTGTGTATCTGTAAAAGAGAAGCTGTGTTGTCCTACTAGCTCTTTTTTGTTCTTATTTCATTTTCTGGTCCCACAAGCATTTCAAGGCTAAAGTTTTGCCAGGACTGTGTTTGTTTCCTGACTGAGATAGTCATTAAGAAATGCTCACTTATGCACAATGTGGACTAATAGTTTGGGGTTTCTACTGGAGGGATCATAGCTCAGTGGAAGACAGTATTCATTGCATACAGAAGACCAGGGTTCAATTCTTAGCCTCGTTTGATATGAAGGGGAAAATCTCTGACAAAGACTGTTGTTGCCGGTTAGCATAGAGCAGGCGTAGACAATCTAGTTCCCTGAAGATCTTTTGGACTACAGTTCCCATCCATGCTAGCTGGCATGGCTGTAGGCAAGTAATTGTGGGATTTGTAGCCCAAAGCACCCAAAGAGCATCAGTAAGCCATCTCTGGATAGTTATCTGGGCTAGTTGTCTAGCTTAAGACCGTTTAGCATTTAGAGTGTTGTCCTTAGCAAACAAATAGCTCTTTAGGCTAAGGTGAAGGGAGCCTTTTAGGGAAACCTAAATATGGTACCTCTCCTTAAAGCTTCTTAATATTATGGCTGCATTCATTATAAAGGGTGGGGGGAGAGAAAGCATGCAGGAGGATGTTCAGTGTTGCTCATACATCTCCTTGAAAAATTACCCTTCTGCATCTTTTGTGATGTGTATCTCTAATATACACATATACACATGCACAAACTCAGTGGCATATTGGGTCCTAGATGCCATTCCCCAGAGGTGGAACAGACTGGCTGCTTCCCTAGAGGAGGCGAATGGGAAACATGTCGCTTTGTTTTCATACTGGGGCCTCTGGGAATATTTCTAACGAGAGAACAGACTCCCTTCTTAGGCGTTATCTGTCTGGATGGGAGGGGGTGTGTGCCTGGAAAAACATATCCAACTGACACTGTTTGGAAGTGCTTTCCCCTCCATCCCTCATCACACACACACACACACTTTTCCTTTAAAAATATATATATCTAGGGATCAGAAGCCCTTCTGAAGCAACCTGGCCAATTGAGAGCACCTTTGAAATGTTTTTAATTTGTCAGAAGAAAAGGGATCCCTCTCCCCCTCTCTTGAGGTCTTTGGGGAGTCCATCCAGGAGTATATCAAAAAACTTTCTGCAGTTCCATCAGCTTCTGTACTGCTTGCCTCCTCCTGTGCTGACCTGATAATGTTTAAAGTATGTTCTCCCCACCTTATTCCTCCTCCCCTCGCAACCTTCCATTGCCTCTGATGTGCACTCTCCATTAGATGCCTAGAAGGATGGGCATGCTCAGTAACTGAGCCTGCAGGGGGTGCAGAGGATGGCCATGCTGCAGCTGGGATCACAGAAGACTCTTAATGATGCACAGTATATATCTTGTACTAAGGGTAGAGGGAGCAACGGAGCACCTGAGCAACTGAACATAGTGTTTCGGCTATTGATATGGGAAGTCGGCCTACTGTCCGTAGTTGTGTGCAAAAAGAGTCTGAGGAGGTCTTTGTAAAAAATTCTTACTCTCCAAAAATTTGCCTTCAGACATAGGCTGGAATCCTGATGGGGCACTATGCTTAGTTGTACAAGCTGTGATGCTATCTGAAAGATTGCCCCTAGTGCATTCAATCATTTTGCAAGGATATTCAATAAACTAAACTATATATAAACTATAAAGCTCTCATGGGCCTGATTGAGTTTTTTCTCAAACTACATTAATGGTTTTTCATCAATATTATTTTGTATTTCTGAAACCTTAGGGTTCTTCTAAGTCTGCCTTCCCTGTGCTCTGAATGTGACTGGCACCATTCTAGCTACATAAACACTGGTACTCAGACCTTAACGTAGGAAATAGAAGGAAGGATATTAATATTTGCCTTTGTGTGGACTTCAGTTCCTAGGTGATGTCTGCTAAACAAATCATGCTAAATATTTTTGATATAAATGGTTTGTCCATCTGATAGTAGTCCTTTTGGCTTCCAGTGTGCTAAACAGGCATAGTAAAGATGGTGCAATTTCACTGATGTCAACTGAGACTTTAATCCCTGGATTTGTTTTATAAAAACAAACAATATATGCACATTAGCTGTCATGTTGCATATGCTTTTCTGGAGGAGGTAAGATACCACTAAAATATAATAAATATAACAACTCTTCAAGTGAGGTAATTGTATCTAAATTAGGCTTTCTTTGAAATCTTAATTGTTAACTGCCCTTTCAATATTGTCAATTAGTTAAGATATCAAGAGTTTTAGATGTTATAGTCCTGTTTAAAAGATATACTTGGATTAAAACAATTTGATTACCTTGTCTGTAGGGAGGGTTACTTTCCAATCCTAAACACGTTCAGTAAGAAGTAAATTCTGCTGGTTTCAATTTCTGGTTGCCTGCAAATGTGAATTAACATAGCATATGCATACATTAATGTATTTCTTCAGATTGAATGCAGATGCAACAACTGTTTTTCATGGACATATGAAATGAGAACTTCTTGAATCTTGTAAATCTTACACTGGGGTAGATAGTGAATAATTCCCTGTATGCCATTCATCCTTTCTTTCTGCATAATGTACTTGGCTTCTTTGCAGACTCTCATTTGGAATTTGTAAGAGAGATTGAAGGTAATGCAAGGTGAAGTATTATTTACGTATGGGACTTATGACAGACAAGGCCTTTGGTGGATTTGAGCTTTTATAGGAGTTTGTGGCCTTTGGGGTGGGTGAGCAGTATTTTATTCTTGATGCTAAAATTGTTCAAAATTAAGAGTAGGGAGTGTCCCATTACAAAAGATGTATGCAGTGTAGGAATTTATGGGAGTTGCATGTGACAATCATATGTGTGCTTTCTGCTCCATGAGCAATTGTAATGTCCCATAACATACTCATAGAGATTTTAAAAGTCTGCATGTGTAATTAAAAAATGAGTTGACTATATGCAGGTTCAATACTATGTCCTGCGAGGAATTTCTTTACAAATGGCCATGTGGCAGCACTTCAGAATCAAGGTAGTTCAGTCAATATTACTAAACAAAAGCTTTAAAACATCCTTCTTTGTTGTAATGACATTAAAATGTCTAGCATTTGTCTTCCTGTATACTCAGTTACTTCAGATTTTTGTAGCTTAAAAATATTATTCAGTAAAAATATTTTTTCAATGAGTTATTAATTGATCACATTGAATAGTTGGGATAAATTCCTCCAAAGAACTCCTTAATCAAATTTGTTTTATTTGGTAGTAGGCATTAAGGGACAAAAAAGTGTGACAAATTATTTTTAAAATGTTGCATGCAAACAGTCTGCATGAACATATTTTTGGACTCCACAGCTAGATGTATGAATAAATTACAGACATATTACAGACTTTTAAGTTTCTCGCCAGTTCTGTTTGTTTTTAAAAAATGCCTGTTTCAAGTTGTTGCTGTTTTGAAATTTGCAACTTTGAGGACCTTGACATATTCAGCATATGTCAATGCAGTATATACTTTAAGTAGCTTGGCTGGTATCCAAAGAGTGGTGTAACAGATCCCATGTACCCCAAAGGACGGTGGCATCAGATTTCTCATATATCACCCACCATAGTGTTGCATGGCTAATTTGTGAAGATGAATGGAGTCTCTAAATCTTAGCATCGTGTCTTTGCTATATATAGCATGGCTTGGGCAAGACACTCTCTTAACTCAGTCTTCCACTCTGTAGTGTGGAGTTAACAGTAGTGACTTATTTAGCAGGGTTGCTATTGGGGTTACATCGATATATAGCATGCAAAGTGCCTTGAACGCTTGAAACATAGGGAAGCGCTATTTAAATATTAAATATAAGTATTTCTGATATGGAATCCTCACTGGGGAAAACATCAAACATCCCTTCTGGAGCTTAACATAGATAGCTCTTTGGATCCCAGACATATGTAGTAGAAATGAGGTGGACTGATTTTCAAATCAAGGGGTTTCAACTCACTTAATGGAAGAGGTTTTGCCTTTTGAAATGTACATGTTTCCTGAACAAGCATACTAATTAGTTATGATAACAATTAAAATAGTTTGGTTTAAACCAATTATAAAATATTGGGGGTTGGGGGAAATTTGGCCTTACAACACAAAACTGATGTTTGTAAAAGCCTACAGGTACAAATATTTTTAATTTTTGCTGAATCTCAGATGGTGGTAGGGGACATTGCAGGAGCTGCACTTTGGCCACCAATTCATCTATTAAAATTGGGACTTTCTTCCAAATAAATGTGTATGGCTTCACTGATACAAGCCACCACTTCTCTAAATGAACTATGTAGATAGCCACGGCAGAACTTCACTTTACAAGTGAAGTGAAGATTTTAATATGTCTGTTTGCATTAATATGTTTGTTTGTATTCAATTTAGATTTTTAAAAATAAATATTTTATTATTCAAATGTTAACAAAACAAATTCACAATTCAGTGTCTTGGTTTATTTAGGGGAAAAAATAGATTGTCATCCACCTTTGGACCTCTGCAATCTCCAAACAGCTTAGGTATACTTTGAACCATAGGTTAGCAGTAAATGTAGAACTCAATAAGCAGTGTATATCAGTTGCTATGCTAATGCCATGCTGATGGTCTGAGGATAGTGATTTTGGAAGAATGAACTCTAGCATTTGAATCTCATCTGTCCAACTGCAAGCAATTACAACACTAAAATGAGAGGCAAACAATGATATTGCAGCTATATAGCAACAGGCCAGACTGTATTTAAAAATAGGATAGAAAGGGTCATCATTATCTTTAGTGGTGTATTCATAGGTAACCTAGAGTAAGGCTGGGCAATGTGTTACCCACTCTGCTAGGGTTGCAAAACTGCTGGAAATGAGTATGTGGAACTGTTTTCATGTGCACACTTCACAAATGTTAGAGTGATGTAGCATTTTCTGATATATCTTCAGGCATTTGAAAAATCTGTTCCAAAGTAATACCTAACATGTACTCAAAACACTGTGGCATAGTGGTTTGAGTGTTGGACTATGACTATGGAGACCAGGATTCGATTCTGTGTTTGGCCATGAAACCCACTGGGTGGCCTTGGGTAAGTCACATGCTCTCAGCCTCAGGGGAAGGCAATGACAAACCTCCTCTGAACAAATCTTGCCAAAAAACCAAAAACAAACCCATGATAGATTTGCCTTAGGATCACCATAACTTGAAAATGACTTGAAGGCACACACACACACACACACACACACACAATCAAAACACCAGAAAAATAAAAGCAACAACATAGAAGAAAAAAACATGCAAAACAAAACTGCAAAAGTAGCAGTTGGATGCCAAATACAGCCGCCTCACACCAGTTTAGACTGTTTGTTCCTCTATATTGCCCTCTGTATTGCCCTCTCTGACTGGCATTAGTTTTCCAGCAGCTCCTATTGAGGTCTTTCTAATCACTGGTTTTCTGCTACCTGCTCAGAAATTGAAGCATTACTTTTGAAAAGTAACTTGTGCTATTCATTACTGTCCAAAACGACTAAAAAATTGAAAGGAAACCAAGTCATTTCAGACTTGTCTTCTTGTATCTCACCTCTTGCCAATCTAGAATGCTAAGACGATTTTCCAGCAGGTGTGAGAAACCATACTCAGTAACTCCAATGACAAAGTGAGAGATCATGAAGATTTTTCCAGGGTAGAGGAGTCCCCATTCTAAAATGGAACAAAACACACAGGGCATCTCGCATGAGTAAAGGTTAGTGATAGTGATAGTAACGGTAGCATTAATCATCCCACAATAAAAAAGAAACACTTTGGTGGGTTGTTCTCCCACTGTCAAAAGGTAACATAATTGTTCCTAGTTACTTGCATACATGGTGACTAATGAGGGAAATACTGATTTTTAATGTGTTACCTCTAAGCTCTGTACCTAACTATTTTAGCTGGATGTGTCAGGAATAGAATTGGGAGTCTTCTGAGTCTAAGGCAAGTGAGTAGGGTTTTATTCCCTAACAGAAACCAGAACTGTTTTCAAGGGCTACCTGAAGACAAGTAAAAAATTAGACTGGTGCATTTCTGTTGGAACAGGCTTGTTATGGGGTGGGGTGGACCACCCAAAATGGCCGTGTTTTTTTGTCCATTTTCTCACAATTGCCAACCTGTCTGTGATAAAACTAATTTCTC
This sequence comes from Phrynosoma blainvillii, assembly GCA_026167975.1. Classification (NCBI taxonomy): domain Eukaryota; kingdom Metazoa; phylum Chordata; class Lepidosauria; order Squamata; family Phrynosomatidae; genus Phrynosoma; species Phrynosoma blainvillii. The sequence goes on along the minus strand of JANUYF010000007.1, from coordinate 22,588,467 downwards.
TTGCATATTGGCATGGAAGCAGGCTATTTTTGAGAAGTCCCAATTCTTCTAGGCTGATCAGGGCTTGAAAAGTAAAACAAGCAAGAGTCATTGATCAAACTTCCCAGTCCAAGTATCACTTGCAGGTGGAGATGGATAAGGAAGAGTGGCAGTCTTCAGAGCTTTTGTTTCCTTTATGCCAACCCCAACCCCCCATTATGTCCAGGAGAAGAGGTGCCATGTGTATGCAAAGAAATATGTACAGAAAGTTCCCTTCCTTTATGTACAGGAGAGATCAACTGTGCACATGTCTTTGTGCATGCTGGTCCAAATTGGGGCCAACGACTTCATAGTTGCTCATGTCTTGCCTTTGTTCCGCTCTCAAACAAAGTTTATTTCCTAAAATATTAACTGTGCTACCTAGATTTACTGTGTGTATTCTTTTCCAGTTGCTATCTGTGCATATTTGTTCAGAGGAATTTTGAGCAAATATTATTTTGCTTTGCTTCTTTATCTACCCTCCGAGTAAAGCATAATTTCCCTTAATATATTCAGTCACATTTTCCTTTTTGCATTTTATCCCGTACTTTCATTTACTACTTGGCTAATGGTTGCTCAGTTTCACTGACATTTTTATAGCTACTATGACAACATTCTCCTTTTGCATGATACATTCATAATCGGCTGCGATAGCAGCTTCATGTTGCTTTCACTCCTTCCTAACCATGTTAAGATTCCTTTCAGCCCTCCAACCTAATTTTCATAGGCAGTTGTAATTACATCTGTTTAAACATTTTCCTAGTGGTTTCATATTTGTGCATGAAGGTGAAGTGGGGGGAGCAGTTGATAAAACACCTTTCTGTAATCAGGTGTGAGTCTTGCCTTGACTGGTTTGAAGTTAGCATAAACAAGCATTTCAATCAGTTTGGGTTGTTTCAACATCTGTTAACTAGCATGATGGAAATGACACTTTCCAAGAAAGTTTGTTCTGTGATTCTGTGTGTGTGTGTGTGTGTGTGTGTGGGGAGGGGGAGAGGGTAATGTGTTACTTTACTCATTGCTTTTCATTATCTTCAAAATTATGAGTTGTTTTGAGTAAGAAAAGGGGAACCTTTTGAGATGCTGTGTCCCAGTTTCTTTATCATAGCAAAATTGTGTGAGCGTATTTCTCCTGCAGCAGAGCTAGACGTCTCATGAAAATTCTCTTTGTGTGGGACTTGCACTGGAACTTAGGGGTGGCAATGTGGCTTGAGAGTTCTTCTTTGCTATTTTCAACCAATACTTTCTGTTCAATATCTAGGATGGATAAAGAGAAAACAGCTATCTCTTATTTGCAGTGAAAGGGCCTGCCCAAGTATTTAGAAAAATCACATGATAGAACCCTCTTTATAATGGTTCTAACAAAGAAGATTACCACACTAGGACCAATTCCACAACAATCATGCTGTTGGGAGATAATAGAAGCATAACACTATAGTGATCAATATTTTCACACAGTCACGCAATTGCGTGATAATGACAATATAAAAATGAAAGAGAAATGCAATTGTGTCCCATATACCGTACATCTATTCATTTATCATTAGTATATCATTACTGAACATTTCATGCATGTGTTGTTTTGGCATGATTATGCATTCTGAAAATCATGGTTTCATCACAAATACAACAAAATAAAATTGATATATTTCACATTATTTTTATCCATTTGAAACAAAATTGTACCCCATACTTCGAAATAAGACAGAAATCTACCCCAAAAACAATCCTAGCAGTAGGGATGTACCGAAATGCAGTTTGGGAAAAGCTCCCGGATTGTTCTTCAATAGCATGAATGGAAAGTTATTGACTTCCATACCTTCATGATAGTGTTATTGACGCTAGCAGCAAACCATTCATGGGGGTTCCCAGTTAATAAGAAGTTACAGGAGCATTCCAAGTTATTGACAGGAGAAGTATTGGATGAGCATGACGTTGTGTGAAAATTTTTGCACAATCATGCAATGATGACGAGAGCATTCCGTTTTTTCTCCTTTTTCTTAACTCTGTGTGATAATCTCCTTAGAAACACCACTTTACAATGTAACATTGAGAGCATTGTTTTTTGTATTTACTATTTTGAAGTGTAAACTTAATAGGTTCTGGGTTCCCACAGCTCTTTTGGTATGGGGACCCATTCAGTCATCCCACTATCCAACATGGCCTACCCTCTGAAAGATGCACAGTTCAAGGAGAACTCCAGTTTCCACCAAACCATAGTCGAATACTTGAGTGTGTCATGGACTGTATGTGGTTTACGTATTGACATTGGTAGTGCTACTCAAATATGCACTGTCATGACTTTGTCAGGACTGTAGTCCAGAACTAGCCTTGAACTGGTAGCTAGTGAGATGTCAGCTGCAGAATCCTCTTGTGCATCACCACCCAGTTCTGGCCTAAAGAGAAGTGGGCTTCACCCACTAGGGAAGGTTTCTTGTACCAACAAGGTAGAGTGGATCACATGATATTCTGCACTATATAAGACCAACCAGGTCATAGTAGTTCACTAGTCTTAGCAACTGGGAAACTCATTCTTGGTTGCTAAAAACTGCCTTCTCTGCCCTTCCTCCTTGTATTGGCTTGTCTTCATTGTAGCAGGTCAGTTGTTGTGGCGAGTCTTCACTTGACAAAAATACTTAAGGGGGATTAGCAAAGGTTTATTATGTTGTTGTCACAACCTTTATGTTCACGCCATTCTCTTCAAGCTGGAGTATTTTCAGTCCACAACTTAGCTAAGCATGCAGGGAGAAACAAAAGTTATTTGGATGCTAGTTATGGAGCTGAATTTATACTGTAGTTTTAATTCTCTTGGTGTCAATTTGGTGTATTGCCTTTAATTAAAGGTCAGCTGAAATTGAACTGCAAACCTCAGGGAGACTTTAAATGGGTCCTTTAAGCTGTAAGGCTGCCCATTAGATATGATCTTTCTTTACTGCAGATTTTATCCTATGGCTGTTGAACTTATTGCAAGTTAAAGTTAACTGTTACTCTCTAAAGGTGATTTGTGATCCTGGTCATTCAAATAACTTTTCCCATTAGTCCACTGGACTTGAAGTCCTTCCACACCTACTCCAGCTGTGTGTATTTGAAAAATGCCCCTTGTACCTTTTTAAATGCTCTTGTCTGTTTTTGAGATTTGCTTTTCCATCAAATTGACTATTTTTAGAATATTTAGGTGTAAGCAAATGAAATGTTTATCTCCTAAATAGGCAGCATTTATCTTTCTTAAGCAAATGCAGTTCAGTAGTGTTTTGTTTTTGTTTTTGAAAGGAGAGAACTTTAGATACAATTTGTTTTTAGAGATGCCACACATTTGGACTGACTCTGAAGAGTCTTTGACTAACCTTGGACTAACCTTAAAACATTCAGGTCAAGAGGTACAGTGGAAGAATGGATGATGGCCTCCAGAAACATAATATCCTTTTAGGCACAATGAGGGGGTAATGGTGTGGAGTAAGCTGTCCTTCAGTTTCCTAGGTAAGCTTATGGATGTTTACCTGAGCCACCTGTGGTACCTCTGAGGTCTTCATTTGTGATAGAATGGCAGTGGGACTCATATTTCCCTCCAAACATTATTGAACTGCACATCCTAATACCCCACAGCACTGGCTTTTCTTAGGAGGACTGTAGAGAGTGCCACCATATCTGAAATGCCACATAATTTCCATCCCTGTGTAAGCATTACTGCAAGTTCTTGTTGTCAGTGTGTGGATGATGGGTGTTGCAGTGATGCTCTTTGACACCCAGCAGAATCTGCAGGACAAGCTGGCTGCACCCATCATCCACACACTGACACTTGTTCCTCTCCTGATTGGTTTTGTGAGTCTACAATCAAAATAGTGGCGGGCAGGGTGAAAGATTTGTGTTGGCCAGATCTGTATAAATATTAGGTGAATGACCTTCTGCCATTGCCAAATCAGCAGAACAGAATGTCTTGCACTTTAGGAAACACAGAGCAAACATTTTATTGATGTGTTTTATACATTGGATGAGAGTGGTTGCATTTGGCTCTAACTTGACAGGGCAGAAAGCACAACAGCTTTGGAGGAACATAGCTTTGGATCATTTTGTCATTCAACCGGCTGCAACCAAAGAGCAGTGCTCAAGAAGAGAATTACTGTATAACAGAGAACTGGGGGAAAAAACCAACCCATAGCATTCCAATCCCTAGTAATTTGTACTACAAGAAACATTGCCAATTTACTTGTGTTCAAACAAGTAAATGTTGCAACTTTGTTCCAGTGGGAGCTTAGAAAAAGAAAGACTTTTTTGTCTTGTCTTTTTAGACTATATATTTTTAAAATGTAAAAGTTGTCAGTGTTTCTTGATTAATGCTTTCCAGTTAAATTTGTAAGAGAAACTTTCATATACCCATATCCCTCGAGCTAGAGATATAAGAACACAGCTTCTCAAAAACAAACTTTTCCTGTTGAATATGAGAAGCGTCCGTCCAGTCCAATGTCCAGTCTTGAAAGTAGATGGAAATCTGTGTTTGTGCCTGTGGATATTGAACCTCTAAGTGATGATGTATGTGCTTAGAGAAAGCATGTGGTACAGCCCTCCTGGAACTATATCATTTCAGGAGTCTGGGAAACTGAATGTTTGAATGCTACTTCTCTGTATAAACATCAAAAGAAAACCCTTTTGTATTTAGAAAACTATAAGCATTTTTCTTTCTTTCTGATACAGGCAATAGGTTTTTTTTCCCCCCAGGAAAGAAAGTTCAGGCATTAATTCTCTGCCTCCATTCAATATTCTTCTCACAATTCTGGCATATATTCCCCCCCTCCTATGGTTTGGCTCTATGTGAGGTGTCCACATTCAGGTTTTTTACATCTCACAAACATGTAAACTTCAATGATTAAAACTTTAAAAAATGCAGTCAGGATGTGAAGGTAAGAGGCTACTTACTGCATGCTTCATTTGTCAGTTGCATTTCCGTCACCCATCCATGGCAAGTGCTTGGGAGTTCTGTTTCCACTTTTTGAGAGGGAGGCTGAAAGGGATTGCACTGGTGTTTTTCATAGGCCTCCTTTCTTAACCTGGTTGCTCCTGCATGCCTTTACTGGTTTTGTTTTGAATTCACCATGAACAACTCCTTGCCTTGTGGGGAGGAGTTGAGTGTCTCTGCCTCCTGTCTCCTGTAGGTGCAGCCCCAGCCCCAAATGGTGAGGTCTTGCATTCTTTTCCAGCTCCCGGATTACTGGAGAGGAGGATTATGAAAAATGCTATTACAGGTAGGAGATGCAGTACGGTATTCATGTTTAAAAGAGCCTCAACCTGTTTCCCTCTACCCTTTAAAACCCAGTATAGCCTGCCATAGAGAAGAAAAAGAGTGCTGAACCCTAAAAAATGTCAAGGTGTAGCCTAAAGCCACCGGATCCCATCTGATCTGGGAAGCTAAGCAGCATCAACCCTGGGTAACACTTGGAAGGGAGACCACCAATGAATACCAGGTGCTATAGGCTATATTTCAGAGGAAGGAACTGGCAAAACCTACTCTGAGTATTCCTTGCTTAAGAAAACCCTACAAAATTAATGGGGTTGCCATAAGTCAATAGGTGACCTGAAGGCCAAGAACACAACAGCACAATAAGAAGGAATGGTTTATATCAGATTCTTTAGCTTCCTCCTGCTATAAACTCCTCAGAGATTTAGTCACCTTAGAGTCAATTGACTCAATGCTTAGTGCCAATGAGGGCTGCATATATATAGTTCTCAATTGTATGAGGCACCTATAGGAGTACCAAAGATTCTCTCATCTGTTCCAACACAAGGAGTAGATAGCGTCAGGGTAACTCTTGTTAGGGAGGCAGGGTAACAAAAGGAGAGTAGTGGGGAGGCTGGGTAATTTTTCAGGCTCCTTCACAATTCTCTCAAATTGTGCGAGAGCTTAAAATACAAGTGTTTTCCTAAACGCTTCAGCAGGACTTCTTTAAAATTACTTATTTATATTCCGTAGACTCATGTTTGAAGATATCCAGAGCTTGGAAAAGTGGTCATGCTGTCTGTGATGATGCTTGTAGTCTAAAAGAGTAACTTCTCCTAGCTCCAAGATAATTTATTTTGAGTCACACTGTTTGCTGTTCTATTGCCAATGGACTCTTCCAATTCATATCTACTATACAGTTTCAATGTGTGATTTTCTCCTGTCCCTGAATTAACAGAGTAGACTGTAAGGGCTGCAGGATGGAAACCTTTTACTTCTGTGTTTCAAACATAGATGATGCTGATTCAGGGATGATGCTGATTCCTGCTCCCACTTCTTAAAATTTATCTCATGTTGTGGCCCAACCCAAATGTATCTGACCATATCAAAACTCACCTTGATCAATAGTTGCATAACAAAATAGATTTCTGTTGCATTTTCCCCAGACTTGAAAAAATAAAACCAGCTTATTCCCTCCCAACTGTTAATGCATCTTTTAAAAGCCACTAATTACTTATATACCCAATAGTAAGAAATGTTTAAAATATACAGCCCAGCAGTTAAATATGTTAATAGGGAATTATTAAAGTGAAGTGTGGATTCTTGTCATGAGCTTTAATAGTTCCTCTAAATCTGTTTTGATTTATGGAGTCAATGTGGGAGGCATTAATATCTCCTGTCACAGCCTGTAATGCTTACAGATTTTCCAGGTTTCAACTTATGGTCCATTTGGAGCCGTTAGTGTTGAATGGTGCAACAAGGGGTGTTGCACTTGAGAGCCAAACCTTATGTGCAAAAGTTCTTATGAAACTATTGATCAAAGGGGGGGGGGGACCCTAGCTGCACCTGCAGAGTAACTTATATGGGGGTGAGGTTTGGAATGTAAGCACAAACCAGGGATTTTATAAAATATCTAAAATATTGTCCCATCTAATCCAAATATTTATTGACAGTAAAACTCTCATCAGTTTAGAGACCTCAACCCTTTTGCTCTGGAGAGGCACTGGAACTGGAATGCACAGTATTGCATTGTTTCTCAAATCTTTCAAGAAAAGACACACTTGGGAGGTATTCTGGTCTGCCAAATTTTAGGTAACAAGAGACAGTTCCTGCAAGTGCTGTCCAATATTTCTTGCATATTTGCACCAGTTTAGACAAAAAATCTCTCTTTTTTTTAGTTTGTACTTCACCCACTTCAGAGATGAGATACCAGTGAAATAATTTATGAAGGTGTATTCAACATAAGTTAGAGCAAAAACATGTATACAGTTTGGTTTTTCTGTAGCACAGATGTCTTACGTTCTTCATTGTTTAGCAAGCCTTAGAAAATGTTGGTTAATAGGGAAAGTGGGATCTTGGAGGTATATTCTTAAAGCGGGTTTGGAGAACTGTTATTTGGCCCAGAGCTATAGGCTCTTGCTGGATAAGGAAGTAACCAAAAGTTGTTGGAGGAATCTCTTCTCTCCTTGTTTCTTCTGTTCCTACATATATATATATGCTCTCTCTGCCCATCCAACACTACTGTCTCTCCCACCGCCACACCTGCAGGCTGCTTGCAGTGGAACACTTTTGCCAGAGATCTGAACTGAACTGACTGCATGAAAAATGATTTTGCATTTAGGTGGAGCTCTGCTGGTAACCCACCTCTGTCTTAAAGACCTCCTCTTCCTCTGAAATAGTCTGCCATATTTTGGTTCTTCACATTATTTCCTTTAAAGAAAACATCTGCTTTGTGGAAAGGGCTAACTGAAAGCTGTAAATGTCTAGTTAAGGTGCAGCCTTACTTTAGAAAGATTCTTCTAGGAAGTCTTCGGAATAGATGTATAGGTCCTCTCCACACACCCTGGAGCATTGTAGAATTCAGTGTACATTTTTGCCTTTTGGAAGATGTTTTTGAATCTGGATAGCTTCTATGTTCACAGGGGCTGCAATTTTTTAAAAAGAAATGTTGTGGCATATTTATCATGTTGAATAGGTATATAAATGAGAAATGCAATTTTAATGATAAAAATAAAAGATCCACACTAGATAACCACAAAGGGCAGAAGCATGGGCCATGTGCACATGGCTGTGTTCTGTGAAGTCAAAGGCTTTCACGGCTGGCATCCTTAGGTTTTTGTGGGTATTTCGGGGTGTGAGGCCGTGTTCTAGAAGAATGTATTCTTGACGTTTTGCCTTCATCTGTGGCTGGCATCTTCAGCACCTTCTCTGAAGATGCCAGCCACAGATGCAGGCGAAATGTCAGGAATACATTCTTCTAGAACATGGCCTCACAGCCTGAAAAACCCACAAAAGCCTACGGCTGTGTTCTTATTTGGAATTAAATAGGAGTAAAGGCATTTCCACTTGGCTACGAATTAATATTGAGCATCTTCCTGCCTTTCCCTTGGCACCATCCCATATGTTTCCCTCATTCCACTTTGTGATGTGGGGTATCCAAACACAGTGAAAACAGTGTGGGTTATTGAAGTGATATGGATAAGATTCGATAAGAACTCCTGGTTTTGGCTGAGGGCAGATGGAGAGGGAGAAAGCTGGCTTACACCCGGGGTTTCCCCAATTCATAGGGAGAACCCACTGTCTGCAGCACTGGCTCCCACAGTGGCCTGGCAACTGACATGCAGTCCGCACTGCCACCTCCCTCAGCAAGGTAGGACTTGCCATAATGGATCATTCATGACTGCAAACTGTGTGGCACCATTATTTTTACCTATTCTGTCACAAACGCATGCTCACGGGTGCATGCACACTCCTTCAGCAGTTGTCAATTACTCCTCCTGTCCTGCCCAACCTACTGGACACCCATACAAAAGACTGTGTAACAGGCCATTTTATTGATGATTGATTGACCGTGTTGGTGTTCCTAGTGACAGATTGGCACAGCACAATCATGGAAACCCCCCATACACCCCTCTTCCTTCTCCTGTCTCCTCATGAGCCTCTGTTGACTGTCCACTTTGTTAATGCCATTATTAAATCCATTGTATTGTTGGTAATCTGATATGTTTGTTGTCCTTTCACTCCATGGGGTATACAGTGGGTCCTTGGTACAGTTGCCCACTTGTGTACTTGTGCCATTGATTCACAGGCAGGTGGCATAAAATAAATATGGCCAGGAATGGTGCTGGCAGCTCATCCAGTTCAGGGTCCCTGCTCTTGATCACTTTTGCTCTGGTGCACAGACCACAAGTGGGTGTGATAGTTTGCTCTTTCCTGCTTAACCCTGAGCAAACTAGGATGTTCTTTGCTGTGGTGTAAAGCTATGGATCAGAGCTTGGGTTCGTTTCCCTCCCATTTTAAATATGTGCATCATCTAAACAGGTAGGTTTTGAAATGGTGTGGGGCCTTTTAGCCAGTGCAGACAACCCATTAGTTCAATGTAGATGCTCCATGGAGAAATTGTAACCCCTTCTTCACATCTCACCATTAATCCAGTGGTGTCACTAGGGGGGTGCGGGGGATGTGAATCGCACCAGGGTGCCACCACTTCTGCTCATATACAAGGTGGTATTGTAACATTTTATTTATCACCCAGACGTTATTATAGTATATTGATGAAATTTTGTTAGTGTCATCATTGGTCCCTAAGTGCATGATGTTGAGAAAATCAGCTCATTGTATCCTGTATTTTTGTTACAGGTTGTACCAGAAGTGACTAAAGTGACTGAAGTGGGTTACGAGGGGGTATCGTAAAGTTTTAATTATCACCTTTAAAAAAATTTGACAGAAAGTTTGACTTGATTTGTAGTTATTAAATTTTATCTACATAGTCACCATCCGGATTTACACATTTTCTCCCAGCATTTCTTGACCCCCTAAATACTGTTATTGTAGAAGTCTGCAGATTGAGCCTTAAACCACTTCAGTCACTTTAGTCACTTCTGGCTCAACCTTTAACAAAAATAAAGGATACAGTGAGCTGATTTTCTCAACATTATGCACTTAGGGACCAATGATGACACTGACAAAATTTCATCAATATACCATAATAACTTCTGGGTGATAATTAAAACGTTATGATACCCCCTCATATCTGTATTTTGGCAGAAACATTGCGGCATTTGCCTGTATCTCTTTAAAATGCTCTAAGAGGTGACGAGAGTGAGGTGAACCTCAGTGGGAGAAGAAAGGAGGGCCCCCAGAATTGTTTAAAATTAAAATTTCAAAATTCAAAACTTGGTTGTTTTGAAATTAAACTTTTGGTTATTATTTTTTTTAAATATTCTTTTCAAAATTTCTTTAAAAACATTACATTTTAACCAAATCTTCAACATGTATATGTAAATACATTTAAGTTATGTGTATGATACTGTAATTTGAGGATATAATTTTAATTTTGCTAGGTATTTATGTCATAACTATTAGCATTAAATTCAGTGCAAAAAAAAAATACTAAGTATTCTGTATGGTGTGAAATTAGAGGAAGACGTTGATGAGGGGGATGAAACTGTGAGTTATCACACTGGGTGAAACCAACCCTAGGAATGCCACTGCATTAATCCAGGGGTAGTCAACATGCAGCCTACAGGTGCATTAGAGGATCTCCATTCTTTTTTATTCCCTTCTTAGTTCTTCCTTTCCCTCCTGGGTCCTTCCACCCTTGTTACCAAAATTGCTACAAAAACTAACCACTTTTCTTGCCTTTTTATTTTAAAACAGAGTGCACTTGGTATACAATCTGTTTCCAAGGCTACTAGTACTTTCAGAAGCACTATTTTGATCAGAAGCAAGGTGTGTGTTGTACGCATGCCTTGTTTACAAGCCCAATTCCACGGCTAACCTTGGAAGTGGAGTATCAAACCAACAGAGCCCAGCTTTTAAAAAGTGGAGGACATTTTTGTTCTTGGGGTCTGGATGGCCTTTGGCAGGTTGCAGGGGTTAATTCCTGGTTTTGCTAAAATTGCCCACCTCTGTTTTAAACAAGTATATGGACTTTAGAAAGGTCTTAAGTTGTCTGAACCCCAGTCAAAAAAAATTCTTGATTCATTTTGTTCTTATGATTCCCAAATACTTCCTCCTTTTGGAAAAGGATTTCTTTTTAGAGTAATCGATAGAGAATGCTGCTGACATTAGTCAGTTAAAACCTCATGAATGGTGTTAACAAATTGGTACTTATTTGTTACACATTGCAAATAACATTTGTGATAACATTTATCCACAGGCATTATTCTCTTCCATTTCAGATGGGTTTGAAATATTAAAGGTATTTAGTTAGAGGCCAAATAATTTGACTGTATCTTTATCTTTTCTGAGCATCTTTCCTGGTTCTGGAAGAAAAAGGTGGGATAGAATGAAAGTGAATTACAATTACAAGCATAATTATATTTTTAAAAGGAAAAAAAATCTACAGCAATGGCCATTTTATTTCTTCCTTTTTTTCTATAACAGAGATTTATTCTTGGGCTGAGCTAAATCTTACTAGTATATATGTTGTTACCAGCTATCTCTCTTGTTTCTTAGTCTGCTTCCATATTTTCAGGAGGAGACGTAGCTCAGTTGAAGAGTGCCTGCCTTTTCTCTTAAGAAGTCTCAAAGTGTCTTCTGTAGTATGCCATACATAAATACACACTTCCTCCTATGTGGAGATTGAGTCTGTATTAAAGAGTCCATCTTTGTTCAGGTGAAGCCCATATGGAGTCACAATGAGGACCATAGGGATGATACTCTTACTGAAACATAGAAAGCTGCCACTTAGTGAGTCAGATTGACTGACAGTGTGCCTCCAGAGTATTAGAGGGGGGTCTTTCCAAACTCTTATCTGAGAATGCTTGGGGCTGAACTTGGGAAGGATCATAACTCTGCGATAGAGCACACAGTATGTTATTAAGACAAAAGAAACATCTGGAGGGCATTTCATCTGCTTCTTTTCCCTTGCCACTGTGGTTTCTATGGGACTTTGTACTGAGTCAGATCATTGATTGGTCCATGTTGCTCAGTTTTATGTGCTAACTGCATTGATCAGCAGCAGATACCAATGTTGATCCTCTAACCCAGTGGTTCTCAAACTTTGGTCCTCCAGAGGTTTTGGACTTCAGCTCCCAGAATTCCTGACTGTTGACCAGGTTGGATAGAACTTCTGGAAGTTGATGTCTAACCTATATATGCAAAGCATGTGGTCTACCACTGAGCTACAACTTCTCTCCTCAATATCCTGGGATAAGAGTTCCCTCCACCTTCTTTCCCCACCATGCAACTCAGTATAACACATCCTCTTGTTCTTCCATAACATCTGATGGGGAACTCAAACTCATAAAAGCTTATTCCATATTAAATCTGTTAGCTTCTAAGATGCTTCAGGATCCTTGGTTCATTTCTTGATGCAGCAGAGTTAACAAAAGGCACCACCACCAGATCCTGAATATGCCCAAACTTGACTGGGAAAGATCCATTCCTCAACCAATCCAAGAAGGCCTTGGGAAGAATCCTGTCTGAAACTTTAGAGAATTGCTCCATGTCATAATTGATAGATAGACGAGTCAATGGTCTGATTCAGTATAAGGCAGCTTCCTAATGTACCTACTTAAAAGTAACTGTATATAAAGTAAAGGATCTCTGACCAGTGATTGCTACTAGTACAGTGTGGGGGTTACCATCCACAAAAAGTTGCTTGCATCAGCACCATCCCACTCTCTGATGAGGCTCGGTATCATTCCGAGTTTGTTTCCTGTGCAACAGCGCTGGAATATTTTGTTTCAGTTCCTGTTTGGAATATTGCTCGGCTCAGTCTCTTGCTCTTCTGCCAAGCTGGCAGTGCTTGAAGGTTGACTTCCTGTACAGATGATGCATATGCGCCTGTGTGATTTTTTTTCCTTTGCAGCCATTGGGAGATAAAAGCCAGGACGCTAGGGATTATAAAGAGGGAGCCAAATTATATTTATAATATTAAAGTTGAGTGCATTTGTGGTTTTGCTGTCCTCTAGGGTTTTTCATAAGTAGGAAAACATGAATTAGCATTTTCCATTTCCATATATTGACTGGAAACATAGCCTCCTCTCAATTAAGACCTATAGCTTTTGGGATGCATGCAACAATTTTATAAAATATTTACAACAAGATTTGCATTTTACATGGTATTACTACTACTACTTCTTTTCTTCTTTTACTTCTGGTCCCCCCCCCCTTCATATTTTCAGGAAAAGCTTAGGCCTAAGAGATGAAATTCATTTTCCGTGCCGGGTGGGGAAATAAATCTAAAAATGGACTCGCTAGAAATTAGCTCTCGAAAACATCCACTGTTGATTGTGGTCTCTAGTAATTATTGAAGGTCGATTTTTGCCAACCACATATTTTGTTATATCATCTTTAAAGGCTGTGCTCCCTATGGAAGGCTATTACTTCTCCCTTTTAAAACTGGCACTGGAAAAGACCGTTTGCAGCTTTGTGTTAGCAAGATAAGTGGAGCACTTCGTTTTCTTTTTCTCTGTCCTCCTCCTCTGAATGTAAATGTGTGTTGTAAAGAACATAGCTATTTCCTGGATAATTTGCAGTTGTATATTTTATGTTAATTTCACCGAAAATATTGCACCCCTGCCAGGTTTAGTAGGGGCTCACTGTGATATGAATAATTTCTAGCAAATCATTTTTTTTCCTCATTTAAGATTTGGCACCTTTAAAAGATTTTAATAATAGCAACAAGGAAGAAGATTTAGAACGAGCGAGATGGTGTAGTCAGAGAGAGAGAGAGAGAGAGAGAGAGAGAGAGACGCATGTAGAGAGTGAATGTAAACTAGCAAGAATAATTACATGGCAAACATTTTTCCACAGATGTTTTTTTTTCCCTCCCTGTAATGTAATACCTATTTACTAAATTGTTTATTTTAGGTCCTTGGTTCACAATAAAATATTTATATTTGCTTTACTCTAGGAAAAAAAATATTGACAAACTACTATTGAGATTTTAAAAAGATGATTGGTATTTTACTTCCTAGACAACAGAGACAGTTGACATCTCTCTCTTTTCCTCCCCTCCCACCACCGTCTCCGTAGCTTAAGTATGCCTAGATCTAGCAAACCATAATGGCCAGGAGATCCTGATCTGAACGGTGACATTCAACAATTCAAGGGTTGTCTCATCTATAAACCCATTGGGTATGTTCTAACTAGGGAACCCCCCTCCTTGCAGATTCCACAATTCTTTCACCATCTGTCATAAAGGATCAATAATGCTAAAGTCTTTTCAAGACTGGCTTCATGCTTCTGCCCCCCCTCCTCAAAATTGGACTCTAGTGTCCCTTCTCACAGGCTAGTGGACCAGGTAAGGTTGGCTGGGAGGACAGCTCTTTCTTTGCCTCTGCCTCTGCCTTATATTTATTTCTGACTCATGGTGTAATGGTATAAGTGTTGGACTAGGATTCGAGACCAGGATTCAAATCCTGGCTCGGCCATGTAAACCCACTTGGGCAAATCACACTCTTTCAGCCTCAGAGGATGGCAATGGCAAACCTCCTCTGAAATCTTGCCAAGAAAACCCCATGATAGGATTGCCTTAGGGTCCTCATAAGTCAGAAATGACTTGAAGGCACAGAATAGCAAATGTGGTGAGGATGGATGGATGCCTGATGGTGACAGGAGCCCTACCAGTTTCAGTTACCTGTGATTCTTGCTGTTAGAAGGTAAGATGGAACCATTTGAAGTGAGTAAATGTGGTTAATGGGTGAGTATGAATGAGCTGTGTATTCAGAAGTCTGTAGCAGGGCTATTACCTTTCCATAAAAGAAAGTTGGGTTGTGAAAAATTAGCTTTTTAATCAAGGATGAGCCTTGTTCTGAGATTCTAATTTTTGTCTTACTTATTTTATTTATATCCCACCTTTCTTCCAGCACCTGACCCAAGGCAGCTCACAACAAATTAAAATGAAGTACAGCTAAACCCCTATTAATGCACATATTTTTATTTTTTAAAATACAAACATTTCCATTAAAACATAAAGTTAAAAGACTTTAAAACATATTTAAAATATAATAAAGAGCTAAAAGCATAGCATACTCTATCAAAAGACCCTTTAGCAACATGAATTAACAGCCAAAGGCCTGCCTAAATAAAAAAAGTCTTTGCCTACTGGTGGAAAGAGAGCAGACAGAGAGCCAGCTGAACCTCCCATGTGAATGAATTTGACATCTTAGGAACAGTCACAGAGAAGGCTTTCTCTATCGTGTCCTCACCAAACATACCTATGAGGGTGGTGGGACTAAGAGAAATTTCTCCCCCAAAGATCTTAAAACTTGGTAGGCTTGTATAGGGAGATGTGGTCTTTCAGACAGTCTGAACCCACACTGTGAAATGTTTTAAAGGTAAAACCCAGCACTTTGAATACTTCCCAGAAATCAACTGGTAGCCTGTGAAACTGTTTCAGTAAGATAAGGTATATGTAACTGGTTCTGTTTAGCAGCCCAGCTGCAGCATTTTGGAGCTGCTGAAGTTTCTGAACAGTTTCCAAAGGCAACCTCATGTAGAATGCATTACAGTAGTCCAACCAGGATGTAATCAAAGCATGTGTAGCCAAATCTAACATCTCAAGGAAAGGGGACAACTGGTGCACCAGTTTTCGTTGTGCAAACAACACTCCTGGCCACTGCTGAAACCTGTGATCCAGGCTCAAATTTAATTCCAGGAATATGCCCAAACCACAAACCTAAATTTCAGTGTGTGTGTGTGTGTTACTCCCTCCAGCACAAACTGAATCCCTATTCTCTGATCTGTCTGTCGTTCATATGACCAGGTGCAGCTCTGTCTTGTCTGAATTAAGCTCCAATTTCTTTTCCCTCATCAAGTCTTTTACTGACAGCAGACACTAGTTTAGCAACAAAACAGCTTCCTTGAAGTTTGATGGAAAGGAGAGATAGAGTTGGTTGTCAATAGCATATAGCATAAATGCTTTCTGGACAATAACAGATTCCACATGGGAAATTATTTTATACGAAATTAGATCTTTGGTCCATTTAGCTGGTTATGACTGGCAGCAACCTTCTACAGTTTCAAGTAGAAGTCTTTCTCCACCATACCTGGACATGGTGAACATTGAACCCCACCTGTTCTGCTGGTAAAGCATGAGTTCTGTAGTTTTTGTGGGTTTTTCGGGCTGTGTGGCCATGTTCTAGAAGAGTTTCTTTCTGACGTTTCGCCAGCATCTGTGGCTAGCATCTTCAGAGAAAAGTTCTGTGTTTGTGCATAGTAACATGCATAGTTGAGCTTTCTCCCCAGATCTTAAAATGAAGCCAAGGGCTTCAGCCTTTGCTGTCTTAAAGCAATCTGGATTGCAGGTTTTTGAGCTTGAAAGTTTATACCTGAGTGGTATAGTCCTTCTTGTTTTTGTGTTTCGTAAAAGTTAGGTTCATTTTTTTCATAAGACAAATGCTTCAGTTGTCCTTAAATCTAAGAAATCCCTGAAAACTACATTGTCTAGAATTTGATTATGGACATTTCTTCTCTTTTTGTTTATTCCTACCATGCCAACACACTTCTTCATGACTGTTTTCTATCCTCTCCATTTGAAGGGATGTATGTTAGTTGTAAGAACATTCACTTTTATAGAGCAGGGGACAGCCCTAACTTCCTTGATCAACGGATGGGGCTCTGGTGGGCTCCTTTTCACTTCTTCAGATCAGGACGCATGATACTTGGAGCTGAATGAACATCACAAATAGCAACTTTGGAAGAGCTGTTGTCACCAGGACCTCAGCAGCAATTTAAAAAATTGAATTCCTTCCCCATGCCTTTTGTGATCCAGACAATGATCAACCTCCCAAAAAATGTGCATGGTGGGGGTGGGAATGAACATTAAAGGCACTGTTAAATGTAGCATCCTGTTCATTTGGTCCCATAGTGTCCAGAGCTAAAACATGGGCTCAGCTGGACTGAAGGGTTTAGCCTACTTTGTGCATCCCAGGATTCTTCTTGTGTGCAAGCACAGGCAATAGGGAGGTGCATTTCACTCTTATTTTGAACCCTGTGTAAAGCTAAAGTGTGTGAATAAAACTGGGATGGGGCTGCTGGATTGGTAGAGTTGCTCCGATCTTATGTTTTCAAAACAACAGATACTTACATACCATTGAGATTGTGCTTCCACCCACTAGTTGTAAGGTGCCACCATAAAGAAATTGGACTTGCTGTAACTGTTACCAGCATTGGTTAGCAGTTGAAGTTTACCCTCTGGTTGGTGGGATGCTGGGATTCCTGATGCAAATTAATATGTGGTTCCTATGTGTAAATTGGCTCTTAGAAAAGTAAATTAGCCTACTTCCTTCCGCGATTCCTCTTTAAAGGCCTTTTATCACATTAGAAATCATTATCCTCAGCAGTAATTTTTTAAAAAGCCAGCCTGAGCTCTGCCCTTCATTACAGAGGCAGCTTAAATGAGGGAGAACTGAGCCCTGTTACCTTTGTGCAAAGAATCAATTTGCAATCGAAAATAAATCCTATTGAGGTGCCCATAGCTTTCCTTGTAAGGTATGGGTCAGAATTTTCTCATGGGAGGCCAGTTGTTACTTGGACTTAATGAAGTTTTGTGCTTTGTGTAAAAATGAAATAAAAGAAAAAGAAAGATGGAAAGAAAGAAAGAAAGGAAAGAAAGAAAGATTAAATAGAATTAAGTGATCCAAATTTTAACCAATAATTTTTATTAATTTGTATTAAGAAGAGATGAGGAAGTCCTTCCTTTAATAGGCTGATATATACCATGTCTAGAATTCTTTGGGAAACTCAGATTGATTTTTTTTTGACATTGGCTTCATCTGCATTGCAGCAATAATCCAGTTTGACACCACTGTAACTGCCATGGCTCAATGCTATGGAATCCTGGGATTTGTAGTTTGTTGTGGCACCAGAGCTCTCTGACAAAGAAGGCTAATGGCTCAGCTTGAATCTTCATCCGGGATACACCGGGATGTTATCACATGGGCCAGCTCCTTAAATGAATGCTGAATCTGCTGCCTGAATCCAGACCAGGTAAACTGTGGATTGAAGCCACGTACGTTTAGCTGACTAATTTTTGAAGTCAGAAGGTTCTGACTTCGAAAATCAGCCAGCTGAGTACTACAGTTTACCGGGTCTGGATTTGGGCAGCGGATTCAGTGGCAATTTAAGGAGCTGGCCCATGTCATAATGTCCAGATGTATCCCAGATGAACATTCAAGCTGAAAAAGATAATCGGCTTTTTAAAGAGTGTGATAAGCTCCCTGCTGTAGTCTGCAAACTATGTTTAAGGGCAGGTGAATGGCTGACTGGTCCAGAAGGACTCCACTGGCCCCAGGAAAGAAAGAAAGACATAACCCTGTGGAAGAGAAGTGTTGAATAGCCTGAACTTCCAGCCTATTGTTGGCCAAAGCCAAAGTGGAGGTGGCACCTGACCCATCCTGTCCATTCTGCAGAAACGTGTTTAATTTCTGTCCTACTCTTTTCCTTGACTCAAAGTTGGCTTCCAAAATCCTGTAGATGTGCCTTAAATAGTTTATTCCCTTTATGTCTTATGGGAGTCCTTCCCTCCTCTTCTGCTCTGAGAGAGGATTTGTACATTTGCTATAAGGGTGAGAAGTAAAATTCAAGGGGAAAATGTGGTTTTATCAAGACTCAACAAAAGGTTACTTTCAGCACCTGTTACTTTCCTCCCACCTCATCCCTAGTACATCTTTATAGGGAAAAATAGCACATGGCAACTTGGCATTTGTGGACATGGATCAAGCTTCTGAAACCCCACCATGGTAGTTACAAGAAGATGGTGGCAACAGTGAAGACGAAAAAGGGATTGATGGTAGGAGGAGAAGGGGCCTGGCTCTGAGTCTTCTATCCTTAAATGCCTGGTGTTGAGGGCCTTCTGGACCAAACATTATGGTAAGTGTGGGCCATAGCGCCTTGGGTTTTAGGACCTCTGAGAATCATAGAATCATAGACTCATAGAATTGGAAGAAACCACAAGGGCCATCCATGCCTGCCATGCAGGAACTCAAAATCAAAACATCCCTGACAGATGGCCATCCATCCTCTGTTTAAAGACCTCCAAAGAAGGAGACTCCACCACTCTCCGAGGCAGTGTGTTCCACTGTCGAACAGCTCTTACTGTCACGAAGTTCCTCCTAATGTTGAGGTGGAATCTCTTTTCCTGTAGCTTGCATCCGTTGTTCCGGGTCCTACTCTCTGGAGCAACAGAAAACAAGCTAGCGCCCTCCTCAGTATGACATCCTTTCAAATATTTAAAAAGGGCTATCATATCACCTCTTAACTATCTCTTCTCTGGGCTAAACATACCCAGCTCCCTAAGTTGTTCCTCATAGGGCATGGTTTCCAAACCCTTTACCATTTTAGTCACCCTCCTCTGGACACGCTCCAGTTTCTCCACATCCTTTTTGAATTGTGGTGCCCAGAACTGGACACAGTATTCCAGGTGAGGCCTAACCGAAGCACAATACAGTGGCACTATTACTTCCCTTGATCTAGATACTATACTTTTATTGATGCAGCCTGAAATTGCATTGGCCTTTTTAGCTGCTACATCACACTGTTGACTCATGTTCAACTTGTGGTCTACTAGGACTCCTAGATCCCTTTCACACATAGTTGTGTTAAGCCAGATGTCCCCCATCTCATATCTATGCATTTCATTTTTTTTTTTTTTTTTTGCCCTAAGTGCAGTACCTTACATTTCTCTGTGTTGAAATTCATTTTGTTAGCTTTGGCCCAGCTTTCTAATCTATTAATGTCATTTTGAATATTCATCCTGTCTTCTGGGGTATTAACTATTCCTCCTAATTTGGTGTCATCTGCAAATTTGAGATGCATGCCCTCTATTCCTTCATCCAAGTCACTGATAAAGATATTGAATAGCAGTGGGCCCAGAACAAAACCCTGTGGCACCCCACTGGTCACTTCTCACCAGGATGAAGAGGAGCCATTGCCCTTTGGGTTCGGTCAGTCAACCATCTTGAAATCAGGCATTTAAGAAAATGGTGACTCAAAGCCAGATGCCTCCTTGTTCTGCTGCTGCTTTTCTGTGCATGTTCAGAAAGTGTTAAACTATTCATGTAATGGAGTGTCAAATCATTCATGTAATGGATGTAATGATTGGTTTGTCACTATAGGATATGATTGTCTGATATGATGCAATGCAAAACCTGTAGTAGCATTAGAAATGGTGTTGGAAATTCTGTGTTATATTTTAACTTGGTTATTTTTCATTTGCTGAACTTCTTTGTTTTTAAATTGTGGTGACCTATGGTCATAAGCAATTAAAACATGAACTGAACCAAATAGAGAACCTGAAGACCTTTCCTTGCATAAGCAAAACATGCAGTTTGGTGGCTCACCATAAATCTCTTAACTGGAATGTGACATCTCCTGAAAATAACATTGACCAAATGAGGTTCTGAAAACTTCCTGATCCACCTAGGGCAGGGGTAGGCAAACTTTCCCCTTTAAGGGCCGAGGGACTTCAGCTCCCAGAAGCCTCAGCCATGTTGGCCAATAGTCCCATGTTGGCCAATAGCTCCTGGGATTTTGGGAGCTGAAGTCCCTCAGCCCTTAAAGGGGAAAGGTTTTCTACCCCTGACCTAGGGGCTTATCACACAGACAAATAACCCGACTGCTCCCCAACAGGATACAGTTGGGTTGTGGGATGCAGGCAGCTATTATCACATCAAAATTGCCACTGATTCCTCCAGGTGAGTGCAACCTGGCTGCATTCCAGGTTCCGGGCGTGCTTTGGAGGCTGCTTTTCACAGCCAGGTGCAGCCGGGTTGCACTCGCCTGGCGGAATCGGCAGCAACTTTGATGTGATAATACCTGTCTGCATCATGCAATCCGACTGTATCCCATTGGGGAGCAGTAGGTTTATTTGACCATGTGATAAGCCCCCTAGTTTCACTTCTAAGGGAAACTGCATTGACCACCCTCCTGATTCAATTTTTTTATTAACAAAGTACAGTGATGATAATAATGTTGTTTTACTTACAAAATGTTGGGCCTCCATATCCACGGATTCTTTATCCACAGATTCAACCATCCATGGCTTGAAATATATATATATATATATATAAATCCAAAAAGCAAATCTTGATTTTGCCATTTTATATAAAGGACACCATTTCACTATCCCACTGTATTTAATGGGACTTGAACATTCCTTGATTTTGGTATCCACAGGGAGTCCTGGAATGAAACCCCACTGGATACCCAGGGCCCACTGTATTGTTAATCTGTGCAGATGCATGTTCAAGGAAGCTTTCACATTATCTAACTCTAGAGGCTCTTCATCAGCTGGAGGACCCTGTTGAGAGGTGATAAACAAATGTTTTAATAAATAACTAATAGGTAAATCTCCATCGGTCTATGCCTTTGTCTTGTGGTAATGAGATACCTGAGAGCTTTGATTTTAAAAACAGACAGAAGCCCTATATACTGAAAAAAACATTTATTTGGATGCATAAGTCAGATACCTGCAAGGTTATCTGTTTATAAAATTATGCTTATTGTAGAGTACAAAATGAGTAGAAACAATTTTGGGGGGCTATGTGAAACCTTGTCATCCATCTCCAATGTGGTTACTAAACATGTTGGTTATAACTAATGGGACTCAGAATCCACAACACCTGGAGACTGTCAGGTTGCAGAAGGCTGCATGTATTTAAGGACTGTACACCACTAAATATGACATTTAAGGGAGCAACAATGCTGGTAGTATTGCATAGTGCTATCTTGGTGGGCTCCCCAGAATTATCTGACTGATCTCTCTGAAAAACAGGATGTGTATTATTCAGTGGGCCAGGGTAGGCAACCTTTCCCCTTCAAGGGCTGAGGGACTTCAGCTCCCAGAAGCCTCAGCCATGTTGGCCAATAGTCCCATGTTGGCCAATAGCTCCTGGGATCCTGGGAGCTGAAGTCCCTCAGCCCTTAAAGGGGAAAGTAGCCTACCCTTGCAGTAGGCCATGCATGATGCTCTGTACTCTACATTGCATCTCAGATTATTTTAATTAAAACCCACATGGATGAGAATTTTCCTTACACATGATTTTGAAGCAGGCCTCTTTTTCCAGAAGAACTTCTAATGTGATGGTTGTATTGTGAACCCCACCTCCCAACAGGCTTTTCTGTCCCGTGTTTGCAAGATTGAATATCCTACCCTAACACAGACAGGGATGGGAAATGTATGTGTTTGCAAGGCTGTAATAGAGGTTGCTTCCATTGGGTTTAGCTATTGTATTAAGTTGTCACTTTCTGTATTGTAGTGACACCTGTTGACATGGTATGGATATTACACACTATTAGAACACTGATCAAAGGAGAGAAAGAGCATAAACTGTTTCAATGCAGAAATAATCCAGTTTTAGACTGCTTTAACTGTCCTGACTCAATGCTAGGGAATTCTAGGAACTGTAGTTTTGTGAGACATGTAGCCTTCTCTGTCAGAGAGCTTTGGTACCACAATAAACTACCCAGGATTCCCTAGCACAGAGCCAAGGTAGTTAAAGTGGTCTCAAACTGGTTTATTTCTGTGGTGTGTTTTGGATCCTTGGGAAGAATATTATTATGCTTGCTGTCTCCTAACTTCATCTATGCCAAGGGTAGACAAAGTGCAGCCCTGGAGCTGTTTGTGTCTCTTCAGTGCTGTTTTTTGTGACCTATGACCCCTCCATATTCCCCATACTTTTTGTCTTTCCCCGAAAAGATGTATTGCTTCCCCTTGAAGATGCTAGAAGCAAGCCTCCTTCACCTTTTGTATGATTTGTGGATGTATTCTGCAATGTTTAACATGAAAATACCTTTTCAAAAACAAAAGTTGATTGAGGTTCTATGGGTTTTTGGCATTTTTGTCCATCTGTGTAGCCTGCTGGAGGATTCCAGAGGCAGAAAGTTGGTCATCAGAACTGCTACATTTGCTTGCCTCGAATCTAGGTTCTTTCTTTGTCTCTTGTCAATTACTACCCATCCCTTTAAACTTTAATCTGTTGTCTTTGTTTGTTTTGCTGTTAACTACCCTTGAATTGATCTTGACTGATGGTGACCCTATGGATGAGACATCTCTTGAGACTTTCTGTCCTTCACTGCTCTGCTTAAATCCTGCAACCTCTTAATACCCGTGGCATCCTTAATAATTGAGTCCATCCATCTGGCATGTGACCTTCCTCTCTTCCTACTTCCCTCCACCTTTCCCAGCATTATTGTTTTTTTCCAAACAGACCTCTCTTCTCATGATGTGTCCGAAGTACGACATCCTCAGTTTGGTCATCTTGGCTTCTTCCAGGGAGGTTTCTGGCTTGATCTGCTTTAGGACCCATTTGTTTGTCCTTTTGGCTATCCATGGGATCCTCAGCACTCTTCTCCATCACCACATTTCAAATGCATTGATTTTCTACCTATCATCTTTCTTAACTATCTAGCTCTCACATCCATCCATGGTAATAGGGAATACAGTGGCTTGTATGATTCTAACTTTTATGTTGAGTTGTATATCTTTGCATTTTAGGATCTTTTCTAATTCTTTCATAGCCACTCTCTGCATTCTTAATCTTCTTCTGATTTCTTGACTGCAGTCTCAATCTCTATCAATGTTTGATCCCAGGTATGGGAATTATTTTACTATTTCCATTTCTTCATTGTCTAGGTTGAACTTGTGAAGGCCCTCGGTATTCATTATTCCCCCAATCCTTTATGTTCAGAATTAAGCCTGCCTTTGCACTTTCTTCTTTGGTCTTCTTTAGTAGCTGTTCTAGGTGTGTGTGATTTTTTGCTAGTACTGTAGTGTCATCTGCGTATCTTAGATTGTTGATATTCCTTCCTCCTATTTTCACTCCTCCTCCTTCCATGTTCAAGCCTGTTTTCCTTACCATATGTTTTGCATATAGGTTGAATAGGTAGGGTGATAGGATGCAGCCTTGTCTGACTCCTTTGCTAATTGGGAACCATTCTGTTTTTCCATATTCTGTTCTGACAGTAGTCTCTTGTCCTGAGTACAGATTCCTCATCATGACTTTCAGATGTGCTGGTGCTCCCACATCTTTAAGGACATTCCATAGCCTTTCATGATCGATGCAGTCAAAGGCTTTGCTATAATCTATAAAGCACATGCTGATTTTATTTTGGAATTTGTATTTTGAGACTTAGGTCTAAAGGTCATCTCAGTTTGGTGGTTTGGAAAAAGAGAAGGACAGAAGTTGAAGTAACCCAAATTTAGTTTTGCCCCCCACCCCCTAAAAAATAAAGAAAAAAGTGGCATCTTGTCTAGCCATCACAGCAGCTGGACTTCATTAAGCCCTGGTGTTAATTATTAGATGACAAAGATTTAATGTGCAAACAGAAACAATAAGGGTAGTTCTTGGACAAGGTCACCTTGAATTCAGGGCATCCAGTGCTAGGAAAAACAGAACAACCTTTCTGGCCCCATGTTTATCTCTTAAAATGGTGTGTAAGAGAGACAGCAATGGTCTGACTACGAGAATTATTTTTCAGTTGATTGGTTTTCTGATTACCAGGGCATAAAGGCTGGGGCAGATGGCATACAGGGTTGTTCAGATCTGTCCTGGATCCATGTGAGTGGAAGACATTCATGTTATGTTTTCTCCATAATGTGTTTGAAGAATTCCTCATGTTATTCTCTCGAGTTTTTTCCCCCTCAGCCATATACAGTGCGGTTTGAGGAGGAATTATTAATAGCTTCATATACCGGTATGCAATATTCTATTGAGAAAACCTGTTAGGACTCTGTATATCTAAAGGGAAAAATGTTTAAAGGCAAAGGTGGGGGAGGAAACAGATCAATGTCATGGAGAAGTGCGATGCCATAAAGCAGCTCTGTCGTCTTGCCAAAGCCAATGACATCCAGGTGAAAGTGGGCCAGTGTAACTCTTGATGCAAGAGGGCAGATGGCTCCGTTTGAACTTTGGTGGGTGTCTTATCCATTTACACTGCTAAGCTATGTAATTGCTCGGCAAAACAAGGCAAAGGGATTGAGGTGGGCAGGAGTGGAAAGTGTGTGCGGGGCGGGAGGCTAGGGAGCGACGAAGATTGGAAGAGAATTAGGTTATTACATTTCCTCTTTAATTCTTCATCAGGGCTGCTGCTTCTTTTTGCTAGAGAGAGCGAAGAAGACGAAGAAGAAGAAGAGAGAAAAATCAATGCATTCTGATTCTATAATTTCCCAGGGTGCCTCACTCAGAGCACAGAGTGCTCTGGGAGGTGACATACCCGGTCATGGAAGCTTGCACTTTCTCTCTCTCTCTCCCTCTCCCTCTCCTCCTCCTCCTCCTCCTTCTTTATCTTCTTCTTTTTTCCCAGTGAAAGAATTCATTGGAATTTCACAACCTTTGCATGGCTTTTGTGAAAACACTCATTTGTGTTTGCGCCAATCCGCTAATGGTGGATGCCGGGGTTTGCGAATCCCACCTACATTCGGTGCTTGTTATGGCAAAGAATGCGCCGTTAATAATGCATCTGTGAAACTCAGCTGCGAGGGAGCCAAGTAATTATCCCACCGTAGCGTTCCCTGCTTCAGTGTCATCACAACTGGGGCTTCATTAAAAGTCCTAACAGTCGAGATGTTGTGTAGTGTAGCCTCCATATGTGTTGTGTGTTTGCGTGCATGTGTATGCATGCACGC